>JAHIAM010021062.1:0-17166 GCA_021605205.1 Aegilops longissima | reverse complement strand
CGCAAGTCTTTACTGCTCCGAAACATCATCCCGTGATCAACCCCTTGGTCACATTGTGCACATTATGATGATGTCCACCGAAAGGGCCCAGAATCTCGCTTACACGGAGTGACAAACCCCCTCGATCCGGTCAACCCAATGGTCACCGAGATACCGAGTGCACCTTTATAGTCACCCGCCCGCCAGGACGCTTGATACACCCAAAGATCCACGTATCCGGAATTGCACATCTCATGGTCTAAGGAAAGATACTTGACATTGGAAAAGCTTTAGCAAAACAACTACACGATCTTTGTGCTAGGCTTAGGATTGTTCCCATCACATCATTCTCCTAATGATGTGATCCCGCTATCAATGACATCCAATGTCCATGGTCGAAACCGAACCATCTATTGATCAACGAGCTAGTCAACTAGAGGCTTACTAGGGACATGGTGTTGTCTATGTATCCACACATGTACCCTGTTCCTATCAATACAATTATAGCATATAATAAACGATTATCATGAACAAGGAAAATAATAATAACTAATTTATTATTGCCTCTAGGCATATTTCCAACAGTCTCCCACTTGCACTAGAGTCAATAATCTAGTTCACATCGCCATGTGATTAACATCATGTCCATGATGTGACCAACATCCAAAGAGTTTACTAGTGTCTTAAACTAGTTCACATCACCATGTGATTAAGTCTCAATGAGTTCTGGGTTTGATCATGTTTTGCTTGTGAGAGAGGTTTTAGTCAACGGTCTCGAACCTTCAGATCCGTGTGTACTTCGCAATTTCTATGTCATATTGTAATGCTGCTTTCACGCTCCACTTGGAGCTATTCCAAATGGTTGCTCCACTATACGATCCGTTTGCTTTAGAGTCACCGATAGGTGTTAAAGCTTGCATCGACGTAACCCTTTACGCCTAACTCATTATCACCTCCATAATCGAGAAACATGTCCTTATTTACCCAAGGACAATTTTGACACTGTCCAATGATCCCCATTCCCGGATCATTCTTGTACCCTTGATCGACTCATGGCAAGGCACACTTCCGTGCAGGTACACAAGATAGCATACTATAGAGCCTACGATAAAGCATAGGGACGACCTTCGCCCTTTCTCTCTTTCTGCCGTGGTCGAGCTTTAACTCTTAACTTCATACCTTACAACTCGTGCAAGAACTCCTTCTTGATCGATCCATCTTGAACACTTTCAAGATTATGTCAAGGTATGTGCTCATTTGAAAGTACTATTGAGCATTTTATCTATCCTCATAGATCTTGATGCTCAATGTTCAAGTAGCTTAATCCAGGTTTTCCATTGAAAACACTTTCAAACAACCCTATATGCTTTAGAATTTACATCATTTCGATCATCAATATGTCAACAACATATTGTATCGAAATTTATAGTGCTCCCACTCACTTTTGAAATACAAGTTTCATAAACTTTGTATAAACCCAAAATCTTTGATCATCTCATCAAAGCACATTCCAACTCCGAGATGCTTACTCACCTTAGAAAGGATCACTGAGCCAAGATACCTTTTAGCATCCTTAGGATCGACAAAACTTTCGATTGTATCACATACAACCTTTCCTTACGTAAACGGTAAGGAAACTCATTTTGACATCCATCGCCAGATTTCATAAATGCAGCTTATGCTAATATGATTCCGACGATTAAGCATCGCCACGGATGAGAAAATCTCATCGTAGTCAACTCCTTGAACTTGTGAAAACTCTTTGCCACAAGTCGAGCTTCATAGAAGGTGACATTACCGCCCATGTCCGCCTTCTTCTTAAAGATCCATTTATTTCAATGGCTTGCCGATCATCGGCAAGTCCACCAAAGTCCATGCTTTGTTCGATACATGGATCCTATCTCGGATTTCATGGCTTCTAACCATTTGTCGGAATTTGGGCCCACCATTGCTTCTCCATAGCTCGAGGTTCATTGTTGTCTAGCAACATGACCTTCAAGACAGGATCACCGCACTCACCTTAAGTAGTACGATCCTTGTCACCCCACGAGGTACGGTAGTGACTTGATCCAAAACTTCATGATCACTATCATAAGCTTCTACTTCAATTGGTGTAGGTGCCACGAACAACTTCCGTGCTCCTCGCTACACACTAGTTGAAGTGACGGTTCAATAACCTCATCAAGTCTCCACCATCCTCCCACTCAACTTTTCGAGACTAACTTTTCTCGAGAAAGGACCCGATTCAAGAAACAATCCCTATTGCTTTGGATCTGAATTAGGGGTATACCCAACTGTTTTGGGTGTCCTATGAAGATGCATTTTATCCGCTGGGTTCGAGCTTATCAACCTGAAACTTTTCCACATAAGCGCCGAGCCCCAAACTTTTAAGAAATGACAACTTAGGTTTCTAAACCATAGTTCATACGGTGTCATCTCAACGGAATTACGTGTGCCCTATTAAAGTGAGTGCGGTTGTCTCTAATGCCTAACCCATGAACGATAGTGGTAATTCGATAAGAGACATCATGGTACGCACTATATCTAATAGGGTGCAACTATGATGTTCGACACACCATCACACTATGGTGTTCGTGCGGTATTAATTGTGAAACAATTTGCACAATGTCTTAATTGTGCCAAAACTCAGAACTCAGATATTCATCTCTATGATCATATCATAGACATTCTATCCTCTTGTCACGATGATCTTCAACTTCACTCGAAATTACTTGAACCATTCAATAATTCAGACTGTGTTTCATCAAGTAATATACTCAACATCTACTCAATCATCCGTGAAGTAACATAACGATATTCATCGATGCTCAAAGACTCATTGACTGCACACATCAAAATGTGTTACTTCCAACAAGTTGCTATCTTGTTCCATCTTATTGAAACCGAGGCTTTTCACCATCTTGCCCATGTGGTATGATTTGCATATCTCAAGTGATTCAAAATCAAGTGAGTCCAAACGATCCATCTGCATGGAGTTTCTTCATGCGATACACCAATAGACATGGTTCACATGTCTCAAACTTTTCAAAACGAGTGAGTCCAAAGATCCATCAACATGGAGCTTCTTCATGCTTTTACACCAATATGACTTACATGGCAAGGCCACAAGTAAGTGGTACTATCATTACTATCTTATACTTTTGGCATGAAAATGTGTATCACTACGATCGAGATTCAATAAACCATTCTTTAGGTGCAAGACCATCAAGGTATTATTCAAAATAGAGTAACCATTATTCTCCTTAAATGAATAATCAGATATAGTATAGACATAATCCAATCATGTCTATGCTCAACGCAAACACCAAATGACAATTATTCTGGTTTAATACTAATCTTGATGGTAGAAGGAGCGCATGATGTTTGATCACATCAAATTGGAAACACTTCCAACACATATCGTCAGCCTCCTTTAGCTAGTCTCCGCTTATTCCGTAGCTTTTATTTCGAAGTTACTAACACTTAGCAACCGAACCGTATCTAATACTCGGTGCTACTAGGAGTACTAGTAAAGTACACATTAACATAATGTATATCCAATATACTTCTATCGACCTTGCCAGCCTTCTTATCTACCAAGTATCTAGGGTAATTCTGCCCAAAGTGGCTGTCTCCTTATCTCGTAAACACTTAGTCTCGGTTTGGGTTCAACCTCGGTTTCTTTCATCGAGAAGTATCCCTTATTGCCCTTGCCCTTCTTGAAACTAGTGGTTTCACCAACCATCAACAATTGATGCTCCTTCTGATTTCTACTTCGATGTCAAACAACGCTAATACCTCAAGGATCATCATATCTATCCCTGATATGTTATAGTTCATCACGGCTCTAGCAGCTTGGTGGCAATGACTTTGGAGAAACATCACTATCTCATCCGAAGATCAACTCCCACTCGATTCAAGTGATTGTTGTACTCGACAATCTGAGCACAAGCTCAACGATTGAGCTTTTCTCCTTAGTTTGCAGGCTAAGAAAATCGCCGGAGGTCTCATACCTTTGACGGGCACGAGCCTGAAATCCCATTTCAGCCCTCAAACATCTTATATGTTCCGCGACGCTCAAAACGCCTTTGGTGCCTCTACTCTAAACCGCTTAACCGAACTATCACGTAGTTATCAAAACGCGTATGTCCGATGTTCGCAACATCCACAAACAACGCTTGGGGTTCAAAGACATCGAGCAGTGCATTAGGACATAAGCTTCATCGTCCGCATAATCGCCATCAACTTTCAACTATATTTTCTAGGAACATATCTAAACAAGGAACTAAAGCGCGAGCCACGACATAATTTGCAAAAGGTCTTTTGACTATGTTCAGATAATTAAGTTCATCTTATGAACTCCCACTCAGATAGACATCCTCCTGTCATCTAAGTGATTACATGATCCGAATCAATTCAGGCCGTGTCCGATCAACACGTGAGACGGACTAGTCATCATCGGTGAACATCTTCATGTTGATCGATCTACTATACGACTCATGCTCGACCTTTCGGTCTCCGTGTTCCGAGGCCATGTCTTTACATGCTAGGCTCGCTGTTAACCCTAAGTGTATTTGCGTGTAAATCTTTCTTACACCCGCTGTATGTGAACGTAAGAATCCATCACACCCGATCAACACGTGGTGCTTAGAAGTTTATTTAACCGTAGCAACGGTGCACGCTAGGGAGAACACTTTGAAATTTGATGAGGATCATTCATTTACTATCACGCCTAAGTAAACAAGATGCATAAACATAATAAACATCATATGCAATAATATATAGTGACATGATATGGTGGCCAATATCATATAGTTCACTTGATCTCCATCTTCTGGCCCATTGATCATATGACAATGCATGACACCATGATCTCCATCATCATGATTCCATCATCGTGTCTTCATGAAGTTGTTTCGCCAACATATTACTTCTACTACTATGGCTACCGTTAGCAATAAAGTAAAGTAATTACATGGCGCGCTTAATACACGCAGGTCATACTAACAAATAAAGACAACTCTATGGTTTCCGCCGTTGTCATACTCATCGACATGCAAGTCGTGATTCCTATTACAAGAACATGATCAATCATCATACATCACATATCATTCATCACATCTTCTTGGCCATATCACATCACATAGCATACCCGCAAAAACAAGTTAGACGCCCTCTAATTGTTGTTCAGTATTGTTTTACGTTTGGCAGTGGGGTTTCTAGCAAGAACGCTTACCCACGCAAAACCACAACGTGATATGCCAATTGCTATTTACCCTTCATAAGGACCCTTTTCATCGAATCCGTTCCGACTAAAGTGGGAGAGATCGGCACCCGCTAGCCACCTTTATGCACCAAGTGCATGTCGGGCCGGTGGAACCTGCTGTCCACGAAGAGTACGGTAAGGTCGGTCCGGCCGCAACATCCCACAATACCGTCAAAACAAGATTGACTATAGTAACGGTAAGCATATTGAACAAAATCAACGCCCACAACTACTTGTAGTTCTACTCAGGCAAAGAATCTCGCAATGCAGACCTAGCCTATGATGCCACCGCTGGGGAACGAGCGAATTCAAAATTTTCCCACGTGTCACCAAGATCTATCTATGGAGAAACTAGCAACGAGGGAAGGAGAGTGCATCTACATACCCTTGTAGATCGCTATGAAAGCTGCTCATGAACGGGTTGAAGGAGTCGCATTTGTCAGTGATCTCAAATCACCGGAGATCCTAGTGTCGAACGGACGCACCTCAAGCTCAACACACGCATGTACTCTAAGATCGCTTCCACGCCTTGATCCAGCAAGGAGTAGAGGGAGAGGTTGAGGAAGACTCCATCCAGCAAGCAAAGACAACGGCCAAGTGGTGATGGTGGAGGAGCGTGGCATCCCCAGGCTTCGCCAAGCACCAAGGGGAGAGGAGGAGGAGAGGCAGGCTGCACCAAGAGAGAGAGGTTCTCGTGTTATGGGCAGCCCCTGTGGCCTCATATATAGGAGGAAGGAGTCAGCGCGCTCTAGGGTTTCCACTCCTAGAGGGGCGGCCAGCCCCAGATGGGACCAAGGGAGTGGCCAAGAGGGAGTGGAGAGGGAGGCGGCCACCAGATGGGCCTTAGGGCCCATCTCGACTAGGGTTTGCCCCTCCCACTCCCCTTGGCGCTGGGCTCCCTTATGCACTCAGCCCCCTTTGGGGCTGGTTCCTCACACTTGGCCCACTCAACCTTCGGGGTTGGTGGCCCTGACTTAGTGGACTCCCCTGACCTTCCGATGGTCCCAAGACATTAATCGATAAACTCCCCAAACTTTTCCGTGAACCAAAACAGGACTTCCCATATATAAATCTTTACCTAATTCCATTCCGAACTCCTCGTGACGTCTCGGATCTCATCCCGACCAACATTCGCAACTCACATACAAGCTTCCTTTATAACCCCAGCGCCATCGAACCTTATGTGTAGACCCTACGGGTTCGAGACAATGCAGATATGACCGAGACGCTCTCTCCGTCAATAACCAACAACAGGATCTGGATACCCATGTTGGCTACATGATGTTCCACGCATTTATCTCATCTCGATGAAATCAATGTATGTCAAGGACTCAATCGATCCCAGAGTACAATTCCTTTGGTCTAAGCAGCATTATACTCTGCCCGAGATTCGACTGCTGTCGTATACCGATACCTTGTTCAATCTCGCTATCGGCAAGTCTTCTACTCGCCTCAGAACACATCATCCCGTGATCAACCCCTTGGTCACATTGTGCACATTATGATGATGTCCTACCGAGTGGGCCCAGATACTCCGCTTACATGGAGTGACAACCCACCGATCCGTCAACCCAATGGTCACTTCGAGATACCGTAAAACCTATAGTCACCCGCCACGCGACGCTTATACACCCAAAGCACTCCTACGATCCGGAATTACCATCTCATGGTCTAGGAAGAGATATTGACATTGGAAAAGCTTCTAGCAAAACGTAACTACACGATCTTTGTGCTAGGCTTAGATTGTTCACCATCACATCATTCTCCTAATGATGTGATCCCAAGACAATGACATCCAATGTCCATGGTCAGAAACCATAACCATCTATCGATCAACGAAGCTAGCCAATAGAGGCTTTAGGACATGGTGTCTATGTATCCACACATGTATTTGCCTTATCAATACAATTATAGCATGAATAATAAACGATTATCATGAACAAGGAAATATAATAATAACTAATTTATTATTGCCTCTAGGGCATATTTCCAATGTAGTACTAGCATCCTATACTGAGCATATAGGATTGCGTAAGGTAACAATGTAGTCAAACAAGGATGTATGCAGCAAGATAGGAGTATCTCAAAGCAGAATATGCTACACTACTCTAATGCAAGCAGATAGAGAAGAGTAGGTGATATCCGTGATCAAGGGGGGCTTGCCTGGTTGTTCGCAAGTAGAGGGGTCACAACACCGTAGTCGAACTGGCCACAGACAGCGCCGGCCTCGTAGTCTACGGAGAGAAGAGGGGAAGAAACAATGAATACTAAGTAAACAGATGCATATCGATGCATGACATGACAAGTAGCGATGCTAGGCGTGTCTCTAACGTGGGTATGAGGTGGTATCGGTTATGGAAACATCCGGAAAGTATTCCTGTTTCGCTTTAAGCTGCGAGGAGCCGAGGGAAAGTTGCAAGTTCGAGCAGGTTAGGGGTGGCGACTGTAACGGACCGCGATCCGGATTCGCCTCGCTGCTCGAGCAACTTTCATGTTGAAAATATTTTAATCCGAAGTTACGGATTAAAAGATATGATTTTTAAAGATTTTATTAATTTCGGAATTTAATTAATTCAAAATGGAATTATGACGCCAAGATGATGTCATGCCGACGTCAAGAATAACAGTGGCTGACTAGGTCAACCCCGACATGTGGGTCCTGCTCATCATACTGCTAACTAATTAACTTAGTTAAGTTTAATTAAAAGAGTTAATTAGGTTAATTAGTCATTAGGTTAATTAATCAGATTAATTAGATTAATTATTTACTTAATTAATTAATTAATTAATTAGTTTTATTCATTTTTATTTTTATCTATTTAAATTTCATTTTCCTTTTTTTATTTTAAAAGTTCAAGGGGTGGCCCTTTGTCATAGGAGTGGGTGATTGGACCGTGCCACCGACCGAAGTCAATAGAGCGGCGGGGGGGCCCTAGGCCCACTACCAAGGCTCAAAGCGTGTTCCCAGGCGGCCACGGGGGTTCGTGGGCATCCGCGCGGAGAGGGCGCGATTGCTGGAACTTGCCGGCCCGGCTAAATGGGGCGCATGGCGTTGCTCGAGAGCGGAGGGTGGCGCGTCAAAGGTGGCAGCTACTACGGCCGATTCCGGTAAAGGCGCCGGCGAAGGCGGAGGCGGCGGTAGGGTTCGGGTCCCGTGGGGAGCACGCCACGGGGGCCGGGGGTTGAGGGCGAGCACCACGGCTCGGCCCCATGACCATTTGCTCACCGGGGCGGCGCCGACGAGATCCACGGGGGGGGGGGCCGGGTGCGCGGAGGGGAACGCCGCGGCGAGGAGAAAGGAGAGGGAGGTGGCGCGACGCGTGCGCTGGGCGGCGATCATGTGACCGCGAGGGGCGGCGAGCCGGTGACGGGAGGCCTGGGGCGCTGGCGGGCTCGGGAGGGGACTAGGGGGAGAGAGGGACCGATGGGGAGGGGAGTGCTCACGGGAGGGAGCGGGGGTCTATGCGAGCTGCCTGGGCGGCCGGGTCGACTGCTGAGGAGGAGGGCGGGAGGCGGCCGACGGCGACGGGATCCGCGGGGTGGGGTTGGGGACGACCCACAAGGGCGAGGGGCCTGAGGCGAGCGCGAGGTCGGGAGGAGGGGAGGTGGCGGCCGGGCGGCGGGGGCCGCGCCGAGGGGGGGCGACGGATCGCGTGCCGATCCCGGACGACGCGGGAGGGAGGAGGGGATCTGGGAGGAGGGTGCGGCTAGGGTTTCCCGCCACCTGGGGATAAGGAGTGCCTGGCCGTCCAGTGGGGAATAGCTGGGTCATTGTGGGCTTGGCCTAAGTAGCAAGGGGTTTTCTCCCACCCTTTTTTTGTTTTATTTTCTTTTTCTTATTTTTCTTTTTTCTGCTTTTGGTTTATTTAAAATATCTAAACACTTTACAAAAATGTGCACCCCACCTTAATTAACTTTGTAATATTAGACAACCCCTAACATTTTAGTTTTAATTTTGAAAACTTTTATTGTTTGCCTTACTTTCAATTTGAATTAACGTTTGAATCCACGTGAGTTTAATCACAGGACGGGCAACATTAGCAGGATTATCGTAGCTTAATTATCCCGGCTACTAAATCTCCTCCATTACAAGAAATCTCGCCCGAGATTTAGGAGGTAGAAGTAAGAGTGCGGGTATTCATCTCAAGACGCATCCTCGCTCCCTGTGGCTTGCCTTCGAGTGATTCACCATCGGATTTTGAGGAACTTGATCGCTTCCGACGTAGCGGCGTCAGCTTTTGGTCGAGAATGCGGACCGGATGCTCTTTATAGGAGAGGTCCTTGTAATTCGAGCACTTCATGGTCCATCGCTCGGATTGGGTCCTTGAAGCAGCGGAGTTGTGACACGTGGAACACATCGTGAACCTCGAGAAAGGTTCGACGAAGCCCAGCTGATATGCCACTTTTCCACGCCTTTCCGTATTAGTGAATGGGCCAATATAGCGGAGCTAGCTTGCTTTGATCCCGAAGCGTGAGCACCTTCATTGGTGTAACGCGAAGATAGGCCTTTTCGCCAAAGTTGATAGACCATGTCTTTGTGATGACGGTCATAATTACTTTTTGACGAGACGAGTAGTCTTGAGATTCTCGCAATAATGCGGACTTGTTCTTTGGCATGTTGGATAATATCCGACCAAGAGTGGACGCTCCCGTTCTCGACTCGTCAGAGGGTTCGCACTTTCGCCCATATAACACTTCAAGGGGCCATCTTCGCACTAGCTTGATAGCTATTATTATAAGAGAACTCAGATACGGGAGAGATTCCTCCCATTTCTGTCAAGGAACGACACAAGCTCAAGCATGCTTCGAGAATTTGGTGACACGCTCAACTTGTTCTTGAGATCATGGATGAAACGCAGATCGAAAGATAAATGAGTCCCCATAGCTTCTTGAAAACTTGCCCTAATCTTGAAGTGAATAAGCTGCCATGGTCCAAACGATAACCAGGAATACCATGAAGTGAAACAATTCGACATATAGAGAGTTGCAAGCTGGCTAGCAGGATCGCTTTTGACCGCCGTAAAATGTGCCACTTTATAGCATCATTACCTTTCTGCGATTTGGGAAATCCAAAGGACTAAGTCCATTTCAACATGGTCCCATTTCCATTCGTGGATAGAGATAGGTTGCAGAGTTCCAAGAGGTCTTTGATGTTCTGCTTTGATACGACGGCAAACGCCACACTCAAAGAACATAGCGAGCAATGTCTTGCTTCATATTAGACCACTGTAATCTCCGATTTAATGTCTTGATACATCTTTGTACTACCAGGATGGATACATAGAGGCGATCATGAGCTTCTTGCATAACCTTCTGAGTCATATTCAGGTTTTCCTTCTACATCGGCACCACTAGGCGGCCTTTGAAGTACAAGGCGCCATCATCAGCAATAGTGAAGAATGAGGGATTTCTTCTTGAGGTCTTGCTTAATCTTGTAGACTTCAGAGTCAAATCCTGCATTGTTTTTATGGTGCCCACGAGATCGGTTCAACAGCCTGTATAGAGGGAACCCTGGGAAACAACACGGAGATTCATCTTATGGAACTCCGGAGGAGGGGAGCGAGGCACCCGGAGGAACAATATGGAGGTTCAGCTTTCTGAATTCTTCAACAAGTGAGGGTTGAACCTGTGAACTCAAGGTGGTTGCAGAAGATTTGCGGCTCAAGGCATCAGCCATTACATTAGCCTTGCTCGGCGATAGGAAATACCCAAATCAAAATCTGCAATGCTTCCATCCATCTCACGACGGAGGTTCAGGTCCTGGCTGAGTAAACAGAATCTTCAGACTTTGGTGGTCAAGTGAATATCTCGCAACGACACGAGAAGGTAATGTCGCCATCGCTTCAAGCATGAATGACAAGCAGAAGCTCGAGGTCGTGAACTGGTAGTTCTTCGTGAGGGCGAATCGCGAGAGGCATAAGCAACCACTTTGCACTCTTGCATTAGGACACCGCCTAACCCTTGACGAGAAGCGCCGAGTAAATGACGTAAGTCCTTCTTAGTATCGAGGAGCTAGCACTAGGCAGAAGTCAACTTGTCTTTGAGTGCTCGGAAACTTTCCTCGACACTTTATCTGCCCATTGGAACTTGACGCCTTATGCAACAAAGTTAGTCGAGGCCCGGCAATCTTGGAGAAGTTCTCGATTTAATCAACGGCAATAGCTGTCGAGACCGAGGAAACTTCTGACTTGCTTTAACGCTCTTCGGAGGAGTCCAATCGAGAATAGCCTCGAACTCTTTCAGGTTGACGGCAATACCATCCTTAGAGATGACATGCCCAAGATAGGTTACTTCGGAAGCCGTAATTCACATTTGGAGAACTTGGCATAGAGTTGATGCTCGTAGCTTTTCCAAAGACAAGACTAAGATGTTCACCATGTTCTTCTTCATTCTTGAAAAGATCAGATATCATCCAGATAAACCACGATAACTTGTCGAGGTAATCCATGAATATATAGTTCATCAAGAGAGAAGGTAGCTGGAGCATTGGTTGCCGAAAGACATGACGTGTACTCGTATGAACCATAACGAGTCACAAAGGCGGTCTTGGGGATATCCTCCTCACGAACACGGATCTGGTGGTAACCCAACCTCAAGTTGAGTTTCGAGAACACCGACGAACCAGCCGCTTGATCATAAAGGTCATTGATCCGAGGAAGAGGATACTTATTCTCAATGGTAGCTTGATTTATAGGACGGTAGTCTTGGACCAATCGGTTTGTCCCATCCTTCTTCTTGACAAAGAGAGAAGGTGCTCCCAAGGAGAGCAACTTGGGCTAATGAAACCACTTTGAAGAGATTTGTCGATTTCTCCTTGAGCTCAAGGAGTTCATGCGGCGGCATCTTGTAGGGTCGCCTACTATAGGAGTGGTGCCTGTTTCAAGTCGATGACGAATTCGACACTCTAGCAGTGGGGAATCCTCGAAGTTCTTCAGAAAACGTCCGAAGTCGCGAACGACAGTGAATGTTTTCAATACCCTCGAGTGGTGCAGCGCTCAAATGCATTCAATGCATAGAGCCTTGCCTCGCATTTTGCACCAGATGAGCTTGGTAAGTGACTATTTCATCCAAGGGTGTAGCAGATGGACGGTCTTTGTGGCGAAACTATGGAAGCAGATGCACCTTTAACCAATTCATTCCTGAATGAGGTCAATGCTATAAGACTTCAGCACGATGGGAGAGACAAGGAATTCAGTCCTTCATTTCAACGGGACGCCGCGCAAATCATGGAGGTTCGACATTGGCGCAGGTGTGTACTAATAGTGAAGCATTCATGTCTTCACTTTTAATGCCATGCATGAATGCAAAATCTTCGCATACATGAATGAATGCGATGCCTCAGATCAAATAAAACGCATGCGGTACTCGAATTTACGAGAAGTGTACCCATCACAAGAGCAGTGCTGGTCTTGAGCTTCGCTCAGATCAACGTGGTTGGCCTGAGCTCACCATAATGCTTGGCAGGTTGTTGTGGGGCTGTGTTTCCACGGCCACCGCTAGAAGGGCCACTGATTCTCGGTTCGTTGCATTTCTAGCACGGTGCCCTCGGTTGTCCACACTCAAGCACAAGCCATTATTGGGGGTGGAACAGAGCTTGGGGTGGTGGAGCTGGAAGCTTTGGCTGCTTAGTTGAAGCAGGCAGACGAGGTGCAACATAGTTCGCTTTGGAGCAGGGCATTCGGCGGTACATACCGGGAATCCATATCTATGCTCTCGAGGACGGGCTCAAGATGAGCCCGTGTCACGGTATAGCCGTTAGAGCTCCGTATTCCCGCACCAGTTTCGACATTGATAGCCTTGTTCACCAAGGTGGCAAATCAGCAAAGTCGCACTAGAAGTGCGAGCTTGATGTCCTTGAAGGCCCACGGAACTTCTTTGTCTGGCATCGCTGAATATCCTCTTCAAGATAGGAGACAAGTCCAAGAACTCTCGCCGATAAGCTTCAAGCCTTGTTGCCTTGGGTGAGGTTATGGAACTCACGCTTCTTCCGTCCATGACCCTTGAGGGATGAAGCGGCACGAAAGCAGCTTGGAAGTCTCGCCAGTGATGAGTGTTCCAATCGGCAAGTACCGGGCTGTCCCACCATTGAGTCGCGGTCCTTCAGAAGAAGGAAGCAAAGGTGACATAGCGGCGGGCTACATCATCAGACTCCATCTCATAGGTGATGTCACGGAGCCAATCATCAGATCCAGGCTGGGTTGAGCTGTACACACTGGGTTCAGCGTATGAAACTCGCAGAGTTGTTGTGTTTGGTGCTGGTTCATATTGGGGCGAGGAACTGAGCCATCATGTTTTCCATGAACCGCGATTCATCTCAAGCTGTTGGATCATACCAGCCATGTACTCAGCGGTGGTGGAAGTTGCCACCACGACAATCGACCAGCTGGTCTAACCATCCCGCTAATATATAACAGGTAGTTCAAGATTGAGAAATTATGCAAAGGACAAGAATCATTCATGATGAAACATGCATAATGAAAGAAGACGATAGAAACTACATAGTAGTCGATATCTTACAAAAGGGATCATGCATAGAGTTCGCACACAGAGTTCAAGACATAGACTAAGACATCATAGGCGCACGCAGTCTCGGGCGAATGCATCAAACACTAACAAGCAAGTCTACATCAGTCCCCACGCGTATCGCTGGAGGTAGCGAGCCCAAAGTCGGTGAAAGGGCAGCGGTAGTCCTCCACGCCGCTGACTGGGGCCGCGGATACTCGTGCTGAACCGACGCCCAAGTGGCGTAAGAGGGCAAGGCGGAGAGTAGCCTCCCATGTCGCCAACCGACACCCCGAGGCATCACGGTCCGCTGGGTAGATCGCAACGCGCAGCTCTCCGGATCGACATGGGTGCAGCAGCGCCGTAGCACGGTAAAGGTGCCGACGGTGATGTACAACTCGTGGCGAAGAGCTCGGTTAGCTCGATCCAGCCCATCGCATGCGTAACAAAGTTCGATGGTAGAAGGCTCTCGTGACAAGGGAGTAGGCAGCAGTAGTAACCTCCTCACCAACATCGACGCGATAGCAATGTGCCTAAGGGAGAGGTGTCCAACTCGACTACTCGCACGAAGACGGTGCAGCAAAGCATAAGCAGCATCGTGGACGCCATATCGATAGTCACCCAACACCATGTGCGTGTGCAAGACAGAGTGGAGTCATACTCCAGAGTAGAGGTGGACGACGGCGCGCATCGCTCCTCGTTATAGTCCCGGTACTCCTCATAGACGGTGTACTGGTGCCAGCCGATAACCCAGATAGGTCATCATCTCCTAGCACCGCAGTGATCCCGAGGCACCAATGGCCGCGGTGGCGAGACCTGCCTCGTGGGTTCCATCTGAAACAAAGACGCTTCAAAGGAGTCAATGACAAGGTGGAAATTGATCAAATACAATTCCAAGAACAACTAAGGCTATATCCAACTTTGGGGTGAATGTGGTCACGGATCCTAGTGTTAGTTAGTAAAATCGCTTAACCCGAGTAGAAGAGAGTTCAGAGTCCCGTAGTAAAGGTCGAGGAGTAAAAGATCCTAGTACCACCCGATGGCGATGCTTCGTAAGGCACACACCAAGTTAGTAAAAGTTTTGCAATGTCTAGACTCGACTTCGCCAAGGAGGTGGAAGGGGATTCTACAGCAATGGCTCGATATCAATCTTCAGACGCCTCGATTCAATCGACACTAATCATGCACGCAAATGTGTACGATCAAGATCGTGGACTCACGGAAGATATCACAACACAACTCTACAAATAAAATAAGTCATACAAGCATCATAATACAAGCCAGGGCCTCGAGGGCTCGAATACAAGTGCTCGATCATAGACGAAGTCAGCGGAAGCAACAATATCTCGAGTACGCATATAAGTTAAACAAGTTTGCCTTAAGAAGGCTAGCACAACCGATACAGACGAAGAGGCGCAGGCCTCCCGCCTCGATCCTCCTAGCTACTCCCGGTCGCCGCGGCTGCACGTAGTAGTAGGCACCTCCCGAGTAGTAGTCGCCATCGAGGGTGGCGCCTCGCCCCTGGCTCCATCGCCTGTTGCAGCAATCGAGTAGAGGTAGGGGAAAAGGGGAACAAGGCAACCGTGAGTACTCATCCAAAGTACTGCAAGCAAGGAGCTACACTACATATGCATGGATATTGTAAAGGGCCATATCAGGACTGACTGCAGAATGCCGTAATAAGAGGGGATAGCTAGTCTTATCGAAGACTACGCTTCGTCACCTGTCTTGCAACAGTAGAAGAGGGCAATCAAGTCCTCCAAGTAACATCACATAGCAATATCCTACCCGCGATCCCTCCTCATATCCCAGAGAGAGCGACCACCGTTGTATCCGCACTTGGAAGGGTGTGTTTTATCAAGTATCCGGTTCTAGTTGTCATAAGCTCAAGGTACAACTCCAAGTCGTCCCTATCAAGATCACGGCTATCCAATAGATTAACTTCCTGCAGGGTGCACCATCTTACCCAGACGCTTGATCCCATTTGGCCGGACACACTTTCCGGTCATGCCCGCCACGGAAGATCAACACGCCGCAGCCCCACCTAGGCACAACAGAGAGGCCAACACGCGGTCTAAACCTAAGCGCCAGGGTCGGGCCCATCGCCTCGAGCACACCCAGACGTATGAGCGGCGAAGCGACTTAGCCTAACAAGCGCTCCATCCAATCCAACAGCGCTCCGTCCGACATCCGAAGTGCTTTGCCGATACCACGACGCCGGATACCCATAACTACTCCCGCCGAGATGGTTAGTGCGATAAGCTCAGAGCCAACTCAGATCAAATACCAAGACCTCGTTGTGTTAAGTATCCGCGAACCCGAAGGCCAGGCCCACCTCTCTCCTAGGCGGTCTCAACCTGCCCCGCCCGCCTCAAGATCCACTCGGGTGCTCCATCACCGACCCGACTTTTAGTCTCCACATGTATCATGTATAAGTATATAGTATATACCCGTGATCAACTCCCGAGTGATCACGCCCGATAGTATAGCACGCGACGGACAAGAATGTAGGGCCACGATGAAAGTACTAGCATCCTATACTAAGCATATAGGATTGCGTAAGGTAACAAATGTATAACAAGGACAGCTATGCAACAATATAGGAGTATTCAAGCAAGAATATGCTACACTACTCTAATGCAAGCAGATAGAGAAGAGTAGGCGATATCTGTGATCAAGGGGGCTTGCCGGTTGTTCGCAAGTGAGAGGGTCGCAACACCGTGGTCGAATCGCCGAAGCGCGCGTCTCGTAGTCTAACGGAGAGAAGAGGGAAGAAACAATGAATACTAAGTAAACAGATGCATATCGATGCATGACATGACAAGTAGAGATGCTAGGCGTGCCTCTAACGTGGTATGAGGTGGTACTGTTAAGGAAACATCCGGAAAGTATTCCGTGTTTCGTGTTTTGCAGAGGAGCCGGAGGGAAAGTTGCAGGCTCGATAGGTTAGGTGGGTGTGGCGGACTAACGGATCGCGATCCGGATTCGCCTCGCTGCTCGAGCAACTTTCATGTTGAAAATATTTTAACCGAGTTACGGATTAAAAGATATGATTTTTAAAGATTTTATTAATTTCGAATTTAATTAATTAGTTAATTAATTCGAAAATGGAATTATGACGCCAAGATGATGTCATGCGATGTCAGAGATCAACAGGGTTGACTAGGTCAACCCGACATGTGGGTCCTGTCATATTTCGTTAACTAATTAACTTAGTTAAGTTTAATTAAATGAGTTAATTAGGTTAATTAGTCATTAGGTTAATTAATCAGATTAATTAGATTAATTAATTAATTAATTAATTAATTAATTAAGTTTTATTCATTTTATTTTTATCTATTTAAATTTCATTTTCCTTTTCTTTTATTTTAAAAATGTTCATTGGGGTGGGGCCCCTTTGTCATAAGGCAGGGTGGGTT
>JAHIAM010021060.1:0-10385 GCA_021605205.1 Aegilops longissima | reverse complement strand
GCCCTTACCGAGATTACATGGCCTAGATAGGTCACTTTAACCGAACTCACACTTAGAGAATTTGGCATAAAGGCATTTCTCAAGTTTCATCAATACTAGCCTTTAGATGTTCGCATGTTCTTCCTCATTCTTGAGTATATGAGTATATCGTCGAGGTATACCATGACTAATTTATCCAAATACTCCATGAAGATTGAGTTCATTAACCGAGAGAAGGTGGTGGAGCATTGGTTAACCCAAGGAATGACGGTACTCAGATTGGCCATAACGAGTAACAAAGGCCGCTTTAGGAATGTCCCGTTTGATTTTGATTTGATGGTAGCCCAACCTCAAATCCATCTTGAGAAGATCGAGGATCCAAGAAGTGATCATATGATCGCTTGATCCCGGGAGCGGATACTTGTTCTTGATAGTGACCAAATTGACAGGTCGGTAATCCACAACCATCTGATCCGCTCCATCCTTCTACTTGATTTAAGAGGACGGGCAAGCCCATGGGGATGAACTAGGACGGATGAAACCTTTTGCAAGGACTCATCGAGTTGTTTCTAAGTTCGCTAGTTCTAGAGGTGCCATCTTATAGGGTCTTGTAGAGATTGGGACGGTTCCGGAACAAGATCTATCACTTAACTCGACATCCCTCGCTGTGGAACACCGGTAGTTCTTCCGAAAGACATCCGAACGCATGTATCACCAAATATCTTCGAGGTCCGAAGGGGTTGGCATTTATGAGTATAGCCGACGCTAGACACTCGGTTTAAAACATTAACTGCCTTGCCCAAGGATGGGTGAGTTGAACAGTTCTAGTAGAGCAATCAATCTTAGCGAATGGGTCGACATCCATCCATACCCAAGATGATGTTTATGTCCCGAGGACTTGAGAGCTATTAGAGATGCAAGAAAGACTAACTGTTACAAGGATTTCATTCCCATGACTTATTCTAGAGGTTTGCCATTGAAAGTGCGTAATATCGACTAGAGGGGGGTGAATAGCCGATTTTATGATTTTACAAATTCTTCACGAGGAATTTGCCGGTGAGGAAATTCCTAGCTAAGAAATACATGCATGGAATAAGTACTAGAAGTAAGCATAACAGACATTAGCATAGTCATCATGATGAAATGAAGACAATCACAGAGTACCGAAAGCGAATCACAGGATAACACAAGATGAAGACAAACAGATCAAGAAATTGAACGAGGAAATTGAGAAAGTCTTCACCAAAGTCTTCAAACACAGATATGAACAAACACTCAACACAAAGAATGAGGAAATGAAAGGGTTGAGGGAAATAGAACCAGCTTAGGTTGATGAAGACAATGATTTGGTAGATCAGTTCCAATCGGCCGCAGCAATGGTATCGCCTGTTGGAGCGGCTTTGATATTTAAACTCGAGGACACGCAGTCCCGGACACCCAGTCACCGAAAGCACGAGCTCAGACACCAAGTCCTCACCGTGTTCTCCTTGAACTAGGGCCACGAGACCTCGGCCCAATCACTGTGGTAAGTCTTGTGCATTACCAAACCTTCACATACTTGGTCACTACCATCCACAATTCCTCTGATGTTTCTAGACTGCGACGCCAACCGCTCTGAAGAAGCACAGTCTTCAAAGGTAAAAAGCTCTTGATCCACGCTGGATCAATTTCTTCAAGGATGCTCAATCACTTTGGGTTTGTTAGCTTTGGTTTTGGGTTTTTCTCACTTTTGGGTTTTTCCTCACTTGATGATTTTCACTCAAAGTCCTCAGAGGATGGGTTGCTCTCAAATGACAAGTGTCAAGTTCTCTCAAGGCACCCAACCAACTAGTGGTTGTAGGGGGGCGGCTATTTATAGCCTAGGGAGCAGCCCGACATGATAAGACATAAATGCCTCTTCAATGATATGACCGTTAGGGTGGATAAGATATTTTGACAGCTTACCACAAGAAGATAAAGAATTCACGGAAATTTGGAAATCAATTCCTCCTGTATTATCATGTTCTCATCGTAGGCACTGCGACCACGTAATCTTTAACTCCTCATTGTATCATACTCAAAGGACTGTAAGAGTCATCTCTCACATCAAGAAATTGACCGAATCGTAGGAGATTTCCAAAAGCTTCACCAAGGGATTGGTAGGTGTAGGATTTTGAGTTGAGCATCAAATGGAAATTTTCCTTAGTATTTCCTCGACCCCTCTAATAAAAGCATTTATGTTTCCTATGACTCAAGAAAGAGAAAATGAAACCACGTAAAACAAAAGTATTCACGCTTCATATTCCTCAAGCGATTACCAAGTCTTCGTAATCACACCAATTTCTTCACTTTCAAAGTCTTCAAAAGTCTTCGTAATATCAAATTCTTCAGCTGAAGAAATTCATTTTAGGGTCGATTTCACCATAAATATCAAACTCCCTCATAGACTTATAGCCCGTGTACGGTCATACCACGATCAGCTATTTAACCTATAAGTCTTCAATACACCAAAATCACTAAGGGCACTAGATGCACTTACAATCTCCCTTTGGTGATTGATGACAATACAGGTTAAGTTTTCAACTGGATTAAACATATGAAGTGTAAATACCGATAATGAGGATTTTGATTGGTAAGATATAGAAGAACTCCCCGAAGATGTGCATAGTGAGGAAATTGCTTTTGAGGCAATGCACATTTGAAGAATTGAATCATGGAGATCTCCCCTATATCTTGTAATTCATACACGCATTGACATATAATATGAGGAATTTTAAATGCATGATGAAATATGGTGCTTGATGATATGCGTAGCATGCAAAAAATGCATAAAGAGTATCGTAGCCCAATGCGTATGAGGAATTTGAAACTTTTCATGAGTATCAGCATCCCAAATCCCATTTGAAGATTTTCACCGAGCTCATGAGGATCTGAGCATAACAAGGATCAACGATATCAATACTATTGTAATCAGAGTATAGAGCAAAAGTATAATGCATCAAAAGTATCAAAGCATTCATCGGTTTAAGATTACAACTCGAATCCAATAAAAAAGGTTTCGTAAGAACCAGAGTTGTAACTTAATAAAATATAGTATATAGACAAAAAACAGACCCGCTTGAAGACTAACTTCAAATTTCTCCCTTTGTCACCAAATGACCAAAAGGATCGAAACCGAGGACTAACGCTCTTGAAGAATTTCAAGTTGAGGATGGAGCGCCAAAGATTTTCTGGGTTGTTCGCTGAAGCGAGACCAGCAGCGTTGTCTTCCAAATCTTCATTTTCACTGCAATTGTCGCGAGATGAAGAATAAGAGCATTACCACTAAGGAAGGAACTTTGACTTTCTTGAATTTCTTCGAGGAGAAAAAGGCATCTAGCCAAATTCTTCCTTGAGTCCCATTGATTTCAGTTCTTCTTCATTGTAGACATGTGAAAGAACAGCCAAAAGCGCTTGAAGGTTTCAAGTGAAGATAGTAGTGGTTTTTCTTCACGCATTGTGAGTTGAGGTCATAAGCGGTAAAGAAGAGTACCAAATTGACGCTCAATCCACTTTGGATTGCGATCAACCTTCTGATGAAGACCGAGGAGTAACTCCGCGATCACCATCACCCGGGTGCGAGCTTTAGGACTATGCTTAACCGAGGTATTTGTCTCTGAAATGAGTGTGTAAGCAAGTAGTCATCATTGGTGGAGTAAGATGTTGCTATAAACCGTCTATCCAATGGACGAGTAACGCTTCATCTATCACAGCAGAGCCTTTCCTTTTCATCACCGAGGCAATTGGCCGCTTGAGGACTTCAATCAAAGGTAGTAGTCAGTGGTTCAAAGTGTCGCCCTTTGTAATTCAGTTGAAGATCTCGACCGATGAATCTCATAATCCAAAGCATAAGGCTTCGTATCAAAAGGTGACATGGCAACAGTAGCTTGAGTCCCTCATGAAGAAATCATGGAAATTGATGAACGCCATGGATGATGTTGAAAGCATATTCTTCTTATGATGCCAACGATTTCTTCATCATTCGAGTCGTGGCTCCTGATAGGACCCAGTAGTCTTCGGCTGTAATCGATAGACTGTTTCGAGGTAATATAACAATTCCTTGACGAGGAATTTGGTCCTGGAGCTGCCTTGGTTTCAATGTGGTTTACCAAGACTTGCATATAGTGATTTGAAAGTTCTTTCTTCATAGATGCGACAGCCCATCAATCGGAGGATCGGAGTGGAAGGGCACGGCTACCCACTTGTGGTGCCTTGTAGTGGTGTTTTCATCATCCAATCCAAGACCCATGAAGTCACATATCTTCGCCTCCCGGTGATGTAGGGTTAAAGTAGAATCAAGAATTAGCTCTTCGCTCCAATCACAAATATCGCAGTGTAGTTTAGGAGACCTCAAAAGAAGAACACTTAGACGGGGTCAGCTGGCAATACTCCATATCCACATGAGGAATATGGGCATGATCAAGATTTTGTCCTTGTTGAAAAGCACCGAGGAATAGAAGTTGGCTTGACCGGCAGTCCGTAAGCGCCTCTTCCTAATCCGAGCGTAATCATAAGGATTATATTCAAGGAAGAACACATGCTCAGAAAGAAATCTTAGCCTTGAACTTTTGCTTGGTCGAGAACGGATTCTTCGCTTGGCAAGGGTGTCAGTGAGTTGCATCACCACCTCGTGAATCGTAAGTTCAGTGTTCTTCACTTGAGGAATTTCTTGTCCTCAACTTGTGCAGTCCGAGGATTTTCAAGCAAAGCAAGAGCAGTAGCTTCATCAGCTTAGTGGCTGGAATTTCTTCATGCACGTAACCAGGGTTGATTTTCTTCGAGTCTATCCGGACAATTGCAGGGGAGTGAGGAACTTGTTGAAGAGGGGTGAAGAGGGAGTATTGGGATGTTGATTTTCCCAAAAGTCATCATTGATACCGGAGTGGTGCATCCAATATCCACATCTTCATTTTCAATTTCCTCAAAGACCATCTTGAGGAATTTCATGGTCCGTGAGGGAATGACTGGGTTGAAGGGATTGCTTCCACTTCAATTTCTTCATCAATTTTCTCCGACGAAGGTGAGATTGATGTTCTTCATCGATCCAGTTGGATCTCATATTCTTCTCCAAAAGGAACTACTTCTTTGATGGTATGGAGGAAATTGAATAGCATCAATCGGGTTCTCAACAGAGCTGGTCATTGGCTTCATTTTCTTCGCAGTCAAGAATCTGACGCAATTGATGCTTTTCTTTTTCACAGAGCTGCTCAAGAGCCTTTGTTTTCTTCACATCGGCGATGGAAGAATTGAGTTGGAGTTGCGCAGGAGGAGCCGAGGAATTTGGGGCAGTTTCTTCAGAGCAACCGATGCGCTTCTGCCTTGAGTACTTTCTTCAGCGCACCACTAGTGGGTGCCCCGCAGTTTCTTCAGGGCTGGAATTTCTTCATCAGCCCTCGAATCAGCATTTTCTTCAAGAGGTTGAGCTTCGCATGTCGGTATTTTTTCATTAGGCTGAGCAGAGGCTTCACCGAGGATTTTCATGTTGCAGTGCAGAACATTTAGAGATTCTTCACGATTGACTAATCTGGTCTTGACTACTTGCCAATCAGCATAGTACGTGTCAAAGTCCTTGCCGAGGTTCTCAATGTCAGTTTGATTTGAAGGAGTTCCTCGTGTCATCTTGACAACATTTTTCTTCGTGAACCTTTCCTTCCGTATTGAGCCTTCTTGATTTCCTCGCCTTCTCAACTTCCATTTTCTTCAGCAATGAAGTGAGTCAACATATGACTTTGACCAGTGTCAAAGGAAGATCAGTGCAGGGGTATTGGGATCATTGTGCGAGGTCGATGAAATCGAGGACTTTCTTTGGGTCCAAAAGGCAGGCACAGTGTCCTTGGCTCTGCGGCTCTAACTTGGCGGTCTCGATGATTTCTTCAAGTTCTTCATCGATGCCTCATCATCGATGGCACGTGACTACAAGCTGCTTTCTTCCTTGGCTAGGCCGAGGACCACGCCCACTGTTGCTTTTGTCTTCAGCAGAGTCGGGCCGATGAAGAATTGAGAGCAGCCGAGGAATTTGCGAGAGCTCGAGGTAATTGAAAACCAGCAGTCCTTTGACATGTGGCTAGGTGCACAGAACTGAAGGTTTGGACGGAGCAGTTGAGGACTTTGATGGAACAAAGAGGCAGGAGGAATTTGTCACGAGGAATTTGCCTTGAGGGAGCTGGCCGAGGAACTTGGCCGTGAGGGCATGATGAAGAAGCACTTGGCTTATTGCAGACTTCTTTGCATCGATTTCTGCTTGCCGAGACTCAGAGGAAGCAAGCGAGAATCCTCATTGAATTTCTTCACCGCCCTTTGCTTGCTTAGCCAACTTTGCTTGGCGCTTAGCCCACTCATCGTGAAAGTCCTCACCCGCTTGACGCTAGTGGATCAGCTATTTGGCCTGGTGCCAAAGGAGCTCTTGGGCATGGAGGATTTAACGCTAATTTCTTCATGTACTTAGGTGTTACATATCGGTATTCCTTCCATTCCCGTGCCCATCTCCGCTCAATTTTCTCGAATGCGACCTTTATGCTGATTTTTGCTTTCCTCATCCGTGCAATAGTCAAGATATATTTCCTCGTGGATTTCAATGCTGTCATGACCTCAGTTTCTTTCCTCCCTTCTGGCTTCTACCATCCGCCATTTTCTTCGTGAGGAAATTGAACAATTGAGTTCTCTCAAGAAGTGTGCAGTTTTTCTTCGAGGAACGCTGCAAATGAGTTAAGTTGATGAGAACCTAGGGATTCAAAGCAGACATTTGTACCTGTGAATGAGTATAGGTGCGAGGAATTTGAAGAGGTCATATGCTCTCGTGAGGGTTTTTCAAAAGAACAAGTTTGAGGATTTTGACCAGATGAGTCTTGAAGAATTTCACTAAGCGCTCTTTGTCTTAGGTTCCAGAGTTGTATAGATCGAGGATCCACACAATTGAGGAATCTTGAAGAAAATCATTGCTTAGAGAAACGAAGTCAAGAGATTTGAGGTGTTCATATGTGTGAGGAATTTGAAGAATAAACACCTTTGAAGAATTTGAAGAAGATTTGAGAATCAAAGCGAGTAATAAAAGTAACTTTTAATTTACTCAAGTGAAGAACACGATTTAACTGAGATGAACAGTTGAGAAGTTCGTCTGCTCAGATCTTCTCCGCCTCTAACTTGGCAGAGGAAATCAGCTACGCGACGGGCGGAGTGAAGAAATTCCACGGTCGGCGAAGTACGCCGGGCGAAGAGGTCAAGGCAAGGAAGCTTTTCCTCACCGGCGATTTATGGAGAAGCGGGCGCTTAGGGTTTCGAGGAGCTCGAAGGGAGAGAGATCGAACGAGGTAAAAGAGTGAGGAAGGGAGAGAGGGTATTTATAGCCACGGTGAAAACGGTCGTCCAAGATTTAGGACTAACGTGCTCTCGACCGCTTCCCTTCTCACGACTGTGTCACCCACGCATAGGTAGTGGAGATCGTAAAGCATCGCGGGTGGATATAATAATGCATCGTGGGATGCGGAACGGTTTGAGCGGTAAAATCAAGTTTGGATAAGATTCGCTTTAAAGTTCCGTCTCAATTTCTTCATTGTCAAGGACACAAAGGAAGAATTTGAACGAGTTTCAAAGTAGAACGCATATGAAGAATTTTGTGAATGGATTGGGTTGAGTATAGCATAGAGGGGAAGGGTCCATCACATTCACTTAGCGTAAAAAGCGATTTGAAGAAATAACCATAAGTGAATGCAGAGAGGACATAAACTCATATATATATATAGCCAATGAAGAAAGACGACGGAAACAAAGGAAGATTTTGCAAAGTTGAAGAATTTCAAAACTCAAGAATTTCAAAACGAGGAAAACTCAAATTGAAGATTTTCAACTTTGGTGGTGGCGTGACTCCATCAGATAAGAATGATGATTTCAGACACCCGCATAATTGTCGAGGGTTCTGAGAATCAAATTCTTCATTAATTTCTTCACACTTAGAGTGTTATTCTTCATTGATTGAAGAAAACGCTTCTTCATGTGTTGCACATCTAAGTCATCAATTTTGCATGAGTGTTAGGATGTGTGTCCTTTTCAAAGAACGCTCAAGATTCTAAGATATTTAGCTCACACCGCAACTTGCTAAATCTCTTCTCATCCAAGGGCTTAGTGAAGATATCACTAGCTGTTCTTCAGCCTTCACATGCTCGATGGAGATGTCGCCTTCAACACATGATCACGAAGAAAATGATGACGAATTTGAATGTGCTTTGTCTTCGAAAGTGCTGAACTGGTTGTGAGCAATCTTGATGGCACTCTCATTGTCACAATAGAGAGGCACATTCTTCACGTTGATGCCGTAGTCCTTGAGGGTTTGCTTCATCCATAGTAATTGAGCACAACACGAGCCAGCAGCAATGTATTCAGCTTCCGAAGGGAAGGATACAGTTCGCTTCTTCGAGGACCAATGCATCAAAGATCGTCCGAGGAAATGACAAGTACCAGATGTTGACTTATGATCCACACGATCACCAAAGATAGTAAGAGTCGAATATCCAATGAGATCAAAAGTAGAGCCCTTGGGGTACCATAATCCTAGTGTTGGTGTGTGAGCTAGATATCAAGAATATGCTTCACAGCCTTTATGGTGTGATTCCTTCTGTAGCTTGAAATCGGGCACACATGCAAACACTAAGCATTATATCCGCCTAGATGCACATAAGTACAATAAAGAACCAATCATGGAGCGGTATACCTTGTGATCAAGTCAATACCATTTTCATCAAGGCATAGATGGCCATTTGTGGGCATAGGAATTTTGACGCCTTTGCAATCTTGCATGCCGAATTTCTTCGACATCTTTGAGGTATTTCTCCGAGATATGAATATGCCATTGTGTTGTTGATTAATTTGAAGACCTAAGAAGAATTTCAACTCTCCCATCATAGACATTTGATATTCTTCACTCATCATATAGGCAAATTCATCACTATAACGCTGGTCAAGACAGCCAAAGATAATATCATCAACATATATTTGGCACACAAACAGTTCACCATCATAGATTTAGTAAAGAGAGTAGGGTCGAGTGAACCGGTGTGAAGCCATTCTTACGAAGAATTCCTTCAATGTATCATACCACCCGAGGGGCTTGCTTGAGGCCATAGAGGGCCTTATTTAGTCTCAAGACTTTGTCGATTCTTTGGATCTTCAAAACCGGGGTTGAGCAACATATACTTCTTCCTCAAGCTTACCATTGAGGAATGCACTTTTCACATCCATTTGATATAAAGTGATATTGTGATGGTTAGCATAGGCTAGTAATATGCTAATAGACTCAAGTCTAGCAACAGTGCAAAAGTTTCATCGAAATCAATTCTTCAACTCTGCGTAGCCTTGAGCTACTAGTCGGCCTTATTCCTCACCACAAGACCATTTTCATCTTGCTTGTTGCGGTAGATCCACTTTGTGCCAATGATATTATGCTTGAGGATCTCGACGTCTGACCAGCTCCCTGCACGCTGTTGAGCTCGAATCGATGTAATTCTTCTTGCATGGCCTGAATCCACTCCGCCCGTAAATGCTTCATCTACCTTAGTGGGCTCTGGATAGAGACAAAAGCATAGTGCCCACAAAAGTTAGATAAGTGTGAAGCTTTTGAGCGAGTGAGAGGACCTCGCGCTCAATGTCATCGATGATTTTGTCAACTTGCACTTCTTTTGCAACGCGAGGATGAGCTGGTTGTCTTCGAGGAATTTGATCATTTTCCTCAAAGACCATTTTCTTCAAGATTATCTTCAGTGCATCACTCGACGCTCTTCGCAGCACAGAATGAATTCTTCAGCAGCTTTCTTCAAGAGGAATGACATCCTCGCTGCTCTTGAACCTGATAGAATCCTCGTGCTGGTTCGTCTAACACGTAAGGTAGGTGCTCTCTTTATGCAGCCATTAGTTTCATCGAATCAAGCACATCTACAAAGGTCAACAATCTTGTGAAGTGCGATGTTGAAGACTCAGAGGTGTGCGAGTCCTTTCCGAACCAAGCATAAACCCTCATGTGCTTTCTGCAAATTTAGAGGTGTGGTGAGGATCTCTAATCCAGCATTTAGCAATCAAGACTTTGAAATAACTTACATTGGGTTTCTTATCGCGAGGAGTTCATAGGCAGTCTTTTGAAGAATTTTGAAGATATACTGCTGATGATGTGGCACGCAGGTCAATTGCTTCAATCCGAAACGACCGGGCTTTGTATTCATCAAGCATAGTGCAGCCATCTCAACAAGAGTTCCGTTTGCGCCCACGACGCCATTTTGCCGAGGAGGGAGATAACCATGAGTAATACCAAGTTCATCAAGATAATCATCAAGACCGAATTTTGAACCGCCCATTGTCACTCCCGATGTGCTTGATCTTCACACCAAAGTTGGTTGAAGCCCCTC
>JAHIAM010021051.1:0-19075 GCA_021605205.1 Aegilops longissima | reverse complement strand
AGTCGGACCTTGAGTGTAATCTGAATGATGGATGTTTATTTATGTATTGTGTGAAGTGGCGACGTAAGCCAACTATGTATCTCTTTCCTTATGTATTACATGGGTTGTGTGAAGATTACCTCACTTATGCACATTGCTTTCAATGCGTTATGCCTCTAAGTCGTGCTTCGACACGGGAGATATAGCCGCATCGAGGGCGCTATGTTGGTAATCGTGAGCCATCCCCACTTAGGAGCCCCTCGCTTGATTGTTCGCTGACTTTGTTGAGTCTAGAAAAATGTTTTGAGTCTTAGGATTATATATATCGGAGAGTAGGATTCTTTACTCCCCATTCCTTCTGCAGCTCGGTGAGGTCTCCCGACGAGAAGTTTTGACTCTCCTCTCCTCAAATTTCACTAAAAAATTTTAGGATCACGCTGGTATCTTGGAATCGCTCCGATGGTTTTGTGACGAGAACATTGTTCTTGGTGCCTCCCGACATTTAGGGTTGTGGCAAAGTGTCCCGAGGAGTTGAGCCCGAGGTGTTGTCGCCACAATTTTATCGCTGCAGCCTCGAATACCTCGAGATTTGCCGACATCGAAAATCTCTTTGTACAGCTTGTTGGTGAGATAACCCCGATAACCCAAAAGATTGGGGCGTAGCTCGAGTATTGCCATGACTCAGATAACGGATGCTTTTCAAGGTCGAGGTACACGATTCAAGGTTTCTTGGTTATGTGTTGACGGATGGATATAGCTGATCTAGGTATTGTTAGTTTGGGTGATATATTTTGTGTCCCCGTATCCCTAACACCAGATTGCATAACCAGAAAGTTTCGAGTTTATAGGTGGGATTCAAGTAGCTCTTAGCATTTCTTCCCAGATATTTGGTTTGTGATTGGGTAATCCTTACCACTTATTTGTTCCAACAGTGATTTTGTTTTTTTTTCATCAACCCTTAATCAAGTGGCTTCTCACCTTATTGGACGGTGATGTTAACTTTGGAATTCATTCGCTCATCCTTGTTCAATGTTTATTGTGAAGACTATATGTTGCAATTTCTATCCGCTGATTCAACTTGTCTATCTGCTCATCAAAGTGCTAACGGATGTCACCCTCTTCAGGATGTGGGACTCAACAACCTCCACCTCCACCTCCGCCTCCGGAGGCATGGCAAGCTATCATGGCAGCCACCAATGCCAATGCTCGATGATTTTGCAACTTTGCAAGAGCGCATCTAAGGGCAAGGCAACCAAGGAAATCAAGGTCAAGGCAACAACCAGCCGCACTTTGCTACCCTCAATCAGTTCCTCGCTAATCAGCGTAAGTCTTTCAGCTTCGCTTCGAGGCCACAGACACCGACGATTGGCTTGTGGACATCTCGCAAACATTTTGAATGTAGCAATGTCGACCCGAGGACTTTGTCAAGTTTGCTTCGCTTCAACTCAAGGACCAAGCTGCCGAGTGGTACCAGAATACAAAGATTCCAGAGGAGGTCGTCATCATTACCTCGGGATGAGTTCCGCCGAGACTTCAGAGCTCACCACATTCAAAAGTGTTGTTGAGAGCAAGTGAGGAGTTCCGCAATCTCAAGCAAGGCAACATGTCTGTATCAATACAATATCCAGTTCCTTAAACTCGCCGCTTTGCTAAGCAAGACGTCCCCGATGAAAAGAGTATGATCTATCAATCGTGAGGTGGTCTCAGAGAAGATCTGCAATTAGCTCTCGTGCTTTTTGAGCCGTAAAAGTATGATGAATTCTACAACATGGCATCAAGCAAGAAGCTGCCCAGCTCAAATGTGGGCTTCTAAAAAGAGAATTAGGATGCAGTTCAGTCTTCTTCTTCCTCTCAAGTGGCAGCTAAGCAGCAGAAGTTCTACCTTCCTCCTCCTCCGTCCACAAATTTTATAAGCAGAAGAACTCAGTGGTCGTGGATCTTCCCACCCACCCAACCCAGCAATCGTAACAAGTCTAATTTCAAGCTCCAAGGTCAAATGCTCCTTATCACCGTCCCGCCTCGTGAGGTGACTTGCAACAAATGTCACAGAAAGGTCACTATGCTAACAAGTGCTTCAACCAAAGGCGCCTTCCGCCTCCTCCTGTGGAGATCTTCAAGCAATGCAAGGTCACATAATCCCAAGTCTGCAAAGGTCATTATGATGAATGCAGCTCAAGCGGAGGAATCATCGATGTGATAATGGGTAATCTCTCGCTAATGATATTCTGCAAAGTCTTATTTGATACCGTGCATCGATTCTTTCATCTCAAGACCTTTTGTGGCTATGCATGATTTGGTTACTCAAGTATTGCCGAGACCTTTGTCTATTGTTTCCTCCGGCTAGGGAAATGACTTCTAGTGATGGTTCAATGCTCAGATCAAGATGGGCGACTATAGATTTCTCGCTAAACCATTTGTCCTTGGTGACTCGGATATTGATCTTATTCTGGATGGATCGCTTTCAAAGACAAAGCTCAGCTTGATTGTGCTGCTGTGGAAATTCAATTGACTCACTCTTCTAATGATGTGATCATCTATGCCGCCGGATGAAACCATTCGGTTGTTTTCTCAATGAGAAGGGCTAATTGATGCTATCTCTCGATTCCAAATAAGCTTGAGTACCAAGATGTCTTTCCGTAAGAGCTTCCAGAATGCCTCCTCACCGCCGCTTGAATTCAAGTATCGATCTTGAGCCCGCATCAACCCGCTTGTAAGCCGCCCATACAAGCTTGGACCCGATGAGCTGAAGGAATTGAAGAAGCAGCTCGATGAACAAGAGCGCCTGGGTTTGATCGACCGAGTTCATCTCCTTGGGGTTGTGGTGTTCTTTTGTCCAAGAAGGATGGCACGGACCAACTTTTGCATCGATTATCGCCCATTGAATAAGAAGACAATCAAGAACAAGTATCCACTTCCCAACATCAATGAGCTTTTCGAGCAACTCAAAGGTGCTAAAGTGTTCTCCAAGCTTGACCTTCAGATGGGTTATCATCAAATTCAGATTCGTGAACAAGATATTCCCAAGACAACATTCGTACAAGCTTTGGTTCTTATGAATATATTGTCATGTCTTTCGCCTTGTCAATGCTCCTCCAAATTTCTCTCAATGATGAACTTCATCTTCAACCCCTACACAAATGAATTCGCCTTGGTCTATCTTGATGATATTTTGGTCTTCTCCAAGAATAAGAAGGATCATGCCAAACATTTGCGATTGGTGCTCGACAAGCTCGTAGAGCATCAATTCTATGCGAAGTTTTCCAAATGTGAATTTTGGCTTGATGAAGTTCTTTACCTTGGTCATATCATCTCCGCCAAGGGCATCGCTGTTAATCCTTAGAAGGTGTCTGCAGCCAGAATTGGGAACCTCCTCGTATGTCAAGCAGCTCCAGTTTTCTTGGTCTTGCAAGCTATTGTCAAGATTCATTGAGAACTTCTAAGATTGCAAAGCCTCTTTCCAACCTCCTCCGTAAGCATGTGAAGTATGTATGGTCTCCTGAGTGTGACGTTGTTTAATACCCTCAAAGAGAAACTCGCCACAGCCCTGCCTTGACTCCTCCCGATGAATCCAAGCCATTCAAGTTTTCTCGTGATGCTTCTTCAAGGTCTCGGCTGTGCTAATGCAAGAGAAAAGAGTTGTGGCTCATACCTCTCGTCACTGAAGCTCAACGAAAAGAACTACCCCACTCACGATCTTGAGTTGGCGGCGCTTGTCCATGCATTGATAACATGGAGACATCTCTTGTTGGAAGGAAAGTGGACATGTTCACCGATCACAAGAGTCTCAAGTATATCTTCACTCAACCCAACCTCAACCTCAGTGCAACTCGATGGGTCGAAATGATTCAAGAGTACAACCCAAGTATTGAATATACCCGCAAGGCCAATGTGATTGCAGATGCTTTGAGCAGAAGGCTTATCGCAATGCTTAATCCTCAAGCCTGTCACATCCCAGATAGACCATGCATTAGGTGTGCATCATGTTTAAATTTCATCTGAATTTGAAATGGGAAAGCAGAAACCCTGTAACACCCCCCTTAAAACAACTAGGGTTTACTAAAATTTAATTCAATGAATCCAAATGCCCTTCAAAATGCTCATCCTCTTTGTTTGGGTTTAAGATCCATGTCAAAGAAGGTGGGACATTTTCTAGGTCACCCAAGGGTTCTAAATTTAATTCACAAAATTTGAAATGGGCATTTTAAATTATGAAAATATTTTAAGTGTTCAAAATTGTTAAACTAAAATGTTTCATGTTGGGAATATTCCAACTAGTGACCAGGAGCATTTTGGTAATTTTTGAAAGTGTTTTGGTATTTTAAAAACCCTAAACAGAGTTGCATAAATAGAAAAGATAAAAATGGGAAAACCTTACTGTCGCCAAGACTGCCCACCTGCCGCCTGCCCACAAAGCAGGCCAATGAGCTGCTTGGTTCGCCAGCAGTGTTGTTGCGGTGTCGCATGAAGAGCAGGGCGCGCCACGCACCTGGCCGCCTGCCTCACCCTCCGCCATCGCCACTGACGACCCACGCTGCCTCCTCGACCTCCTGTGACACCCCATTCTTCCCTGCCTCTCTCTCGCCGCTTCGACCTGGCCGACGCCATCGCCGACACGCCACTGCCGCCACAGGTTCTCATTGGCCCACGACTCACCGCCATGTCCGCCAGCCCACCGCACCTGCTACTCCCTAGCCAGCTAGTCCCTCGCCCAAGACCCCGAGGCCACTCATCTGACTCGCCGAGTCCAAGGTCACGGAGATCCCCATCGCCGCCGCCGCCAGATCAGTCCACCCCGACTCGACGAAGCTTCCCGCAGGTTCACTACGAACCTAGCTACCCCTATCCTCTCCGTTTCTTCTTCTTGCACCACAATGAGCGGTCGATGATCGCTCAACTCCATGGCTGCTGACTCGTCCGCCGACGAGCCTCCGGCCACCTATTGACCACACCACTATGCCCATCGTGACTCACCACACCTCCACGAGTCTAACTGCACTCTCCTGCCTCGCCGAGGCCGCTAACCCCTAACCTGCCGGGTGGCCGAGCCTGGCCGCCTCGACTGTCAGCCGGGCGCCCCACTCCGCCACCCCTAACCCAACTGACCACCACCCACACCGCTGCTCACCTCTAGCTACCAGAGATGCTCTCCTGCTCCATTTGGAGCCCGAACGTAAAAGCACTTGCTCCGCTGGCTCTGCCTCGGCCAAGCGGCTAGACGCCGTGAGTTGACCTCACCAGGCCCTGCTGACCTCCGGGTCGATGACAGTGGACCTCCACTAATCTAATTAGGATTAGTTTTAATTAAAACTAATTAGTTAAATTAATCGACATGCGGGTCCCACTGGTCAGCTTTGACCTGGACGACCTCTGCTGACCTCCTCGACGCCATGTCGACTTCATGTCGACGATTAATTCAAATTCTGGAATTATTTTTATATACTAAAATCCGTAATATAATTCAAATTTCAAATGCTTATAACTTTTATTCTATAACTCCAAATGCAAAGATTTATATATGAAAATTTATCAGAAAAATACACTCTATCCATTGGTACAGGTTTCATGCATGTTAAAACAAGTTAACTATGCTGAATAACCAGATTAAGATTTTGCACCATTAGGACTAACTCATGATCTATCATTTGAACCTTTGGTTCAAATGAGATCATCCCCTGTCCTTTCAACTTGCATTAGGCCAACACACATTCATCTTGCCATGTCATAGCATGCATCATATTGTTGCATATTGGTTGTATGTTTATTTTGGTGTGTTTTCATGATAGGTTCTGCCCCCGAAGATAACCTCGATAACCCATCCAAGGGCAGCTTCTCACCCCAGCCCATCAAAGCAATTCATTGAACATTCCGATACAAACCCATGTTCTCGCTTCGCTTCTCATTTTTCTCGCATTAAGACAACGCGATTCAACTGTTGTGCTGCGGTAGTTGAACCCACTTCCTTTGCATGACCTGTCATTGCCACAAGAATTAGATGAAACCCACTAGTATGTGTAGGAGTTGATTGAGCCATGTTTGTGATTCCTACCATGCTATGCTTGCTATGCTTAGAGTTGTGTCAGTCCGCTCATCGGGATGATGAACCGGAGGAAAGGTTGTGTTGGTTCGAGAGTGTAAGTGTTGAACACGATTTGGTAAAGGTATCGATGAGAGGCCATGTAGGAGTACATGGTGGGTTGTTTCATTGAAGCCTAACTTAAGAACTGAGATCTGTGTTTGTGATCCATGAACTAGCTACTACCACACATTGGGATCCTTAATTGACCTCTCGGCTTCTTAACCACCCCTGCTCATAGTCCGGAGTTGCAAGTAGTTTCGTGTTTGTAGTATGTCAATGCACGCAACGCTGACCTTAGGGGTGGGTTGTTAGGCGTAGGCACTGTGGTCCGTGTACCGAAAGTGCCCGCTTGGTATCTCGAACCCTGCACACATCGCTCGGGCTGTATGGGAAACCTCGGCCGACTCTCATGGATGGAACCCTAATAGGCGATAAACCTGACTAGGGACTTGAGTGTTTAGGTAGGCTGTGGCCGACACCCACGCTGGGCTTCCGCTGAAGGTTGTTGAGTACATGTCGTAAACGCATTTATAAGTGGTGAGAGCGCAGTGTGAAGAAGTATACCTCGCAGGTTAAATATGATCTATTCAATAGCCGTGTCCACGGAGAAGGACTTCGGTTACCTATATCAGTTCATAGACAAGTAAATGGATACTACTAAAAGCCTCAAGATAAGTGTGAGTATCGTGGATGGTCTCTCGGGATGACGAGAGAGGATCCACGGTGGAGTATTGTGATGGTGATTAGTGGACCTGTACGACAAAATGCTTTACAAAGTGTGTCACGAGGATAGCTTAGCCAAGAGTCAAAGCTGGCTTGCTGCATTTAACTCCACTTCCTTCCTTGAGAATGTGCATGTATGATAGGATTCTGTAGAAGACTTGCTGAGTACTTTGTACTCATGTTTGCTTAATCAATATTTTCAGAGGACTATACTACCCTCCGACGGATTCTATGTAGATGTTGACTTCGACGTAGTAAGCTAGCCACCTGTGGCGCATCTAAGACTTGTGAAGGGCCATGTAGATAGAAAGGCTCCAACAAGCTTTCTTTCTTTCTAGAGTCTGCATCTGCACTACTTTGCTTCCGCATGTGCTTGTATGATTGTATGATTTGAGTGTTGGGTCATGTGACCCCACCTGTATGACTATAGTATGTATGGCTCCTGAGCCTCTTAAATAAAGTACTTGAGTTGTAGAGTTTTGTTGTGATGCCTTGTTGTATTTACTCATATCGGGCATATTATGCGTATGATTGAAATGCTTGGTATGAGGGATCCACAATCTAGTTGTTTATCCTTGGCAGCCTCTCATATGGGGAAATGTAAGTCTTGTGCTTCGAGCGATAGTAGTCCGCCACAGCCCGGTTCACCGGAGTCCTCGCTAGCCCAAAGACTACCGCTTGGACACTTGACCGGCCGGCATGTGATTCATTTCGCCTTATGTCCTGTCCCTTCGGGAAATGTCACGCGTGATACTTGAGTCCCGCCTAGCTCTGCTACAGCCCGGATACCGGAGTCCTCATAGCCCAAGGTTACAGCCCAAGTTCATACGCTGATGACCGACATGCTCAAGTGTTTCATGTATGCCTGTCCCCATAGGTTAGTGCCGCTTGGGTTCACGACTAGCCATGTCGGCCCGGTTCTTTGTCATGTGGATGCTAGCGACACTATCATATACGTGAGCCAAAAGACGCAAACGGTCCCGGCCATGGTAAGGCGACACCTGGGAATACCGCATGTGAGGCCGCAAAGTGATATGAGGTGTTACCAGCCAGGTCGATGTGACTTGAATCGGGTCCCGACAGCTGCTGGCATCGAGCAGGGCTGCCTGAGGTCCGCTAAGCCAAACTGGTCAAGTTGAGTCTAGAAATGCTTTAGTTATATGTAGGGAATTGATTGTGGAGGAACGAAGGCTCTTTTTACTCCTTTACCTTATGCCCTCTCGATCCGAGTCATCCTCTCTCATTCAACGTGGGTTTAGGACTAGGCTCTTTTTCTATCGTTCACGTGTTACTATCCGTAGTACCTTGTAGGATTGTTGGTTACATCCTCGCTCAGTGTTACTAAATTTTAGTATGCTACTTTGAACCGTAACCTTGATATGATGTTGTTGAGTGGTTTTGCAAATCTGATTTTGAATGTCTCAAATTTGATTTGAGCATTTACAGATGTTATGCTGCCCATTTTCCCTAGGAATTCTAATGCCTTTGCATTATGGCTGTGCTTTCAGATGGCCACCTGCTCCTGTAACTAAGTGGTTCGCCTCGACTCGCTGCATCGATGTGTGCGGTCACACGCCATGTTGGTTAGGTGATGATTGAGGCTGGTTATCGATGGTATCCTCAATATACCGCCGAGGAGCAGTTCAGGATTTCAATCAAAGCCAATACCTATGCACGGTCCGGATTTATCCATCCTACCCCGGAGCTACCGAGCCACTTCATCGCTCCTATGGGCTCGAATCACTATTGGAATGTCTCACAAGATGCAGCCTATTCCATGATGACTATTATTCGAGCCAGACTGCTTTGTCGAGCAACACCGATTCCGCTTATATGCCAAGATCCTTCCGGGCGCATGGCTACCTGTGGTCTGTATAAAGATGCATCCCATGAGGACTCACCTCCGCACTCACTACCGAAGTTGTTGGAGGACAAGGACCGTGAGAACCGGCCTTGCGATGGAGCTGATAATGCCCGCTCCACCACCGGGCTACCTCGACTAGGTTTGCACCCGCTGCAAGCCGGATGTATGGACATGAGAGATTTGTACCTGTGCGGGCGAGTTTGCTGGACTTCATGGAGTGGCGTGAGGTTGGAGGCATCACCTCCTCGTGGGCCTCTTCGCCACCCTTTGTGGGTCCACGACCACATCCGAGTCCTTATGGTCCACAGCCCCACAGATTGTCTGCTCCTTGACGATCATGTTCCACTTCTGTGTCCGGGTGGTGATTTCTATGAGGACTACTATGGAGCTGCCTCGAGATAGTAGTAGTATTGCTAGTATGGTACTAGTTGTGTTTCCACCGCCTCATGTGACTCGTGGAATACGACTTAGTGTGTATCATTCCTAAGTGTAGAAAATAATGTATAGGAGTTGGAATGCTTCCGATGAGATGTAACGCCTTTCCTTATAGTTGTACTCACGCTTGTACTAAACTATGAATGGTGTGTATGACCGCTGGTATATATATATGGCAGTTATATTACCATGTCATACGGATGAACATCTTTGCATTCCATACCGCCCATTACCTTCCGCACTTCCTTGTTAAATTCTGCCATCCTGGTTTAAACCTTTGTTTTGTCTCCCGTGATGGTCAACACTGAATTCTCCCGCTGTTCCAGAGCAGGAGAGGCCAGCAGCCAGAAATGTGAATCGCCGCAACCGCCATCTTTGGCTGAGGTGATGCCGAAACGTAACTAATAAGCGCCTAAACTAACCGCTTATTGGAGCGCATTGAACAAAACACAGCCCGCCAGCCAAGAAACGATGGGGTTTCACTCAATGACTTCGCCAAGCTATATCCTCCAAAATTCAAATGTCCGCCGAGCCACTTGACGCCGATGATTGGCTCCGCAGATTCATCACAAGCTGCGCTCCGCCATCGTGTCCGAGGTCGACAAAGTTACCTTTGCCGCCTACCATCCGGAAGGCCCCGCCACCGTGGGAAAACTATGAGGCTATGCGTCCGCTGACAAGTTACAACTTGGGATGAATTCAGTGCCGCTTCCGCGAGCACCATATTCCGTATGACTTATGGACCGCAAACGTGAGGAATTCTGCAGCCACCCAAGGCCGGCTGAACGTGGATGCCTACATACCGTGAATTCGGGAGGTTAGCACGTTATGCTCCCCAAGAAGTTTCTACCGATGCTAAGAAGCAGCGAGGTTCCGTAGGGACTTAGCCTCGAGTTACGCCGAGATCTCCGCTCGCATGAATGCACCTCTTCTCGGCTAGTCAATAAGGCTATCAGCACGAGATCAAGCAGATCGACTTCGAGGCTTCACGCAAGCACATCCGTGATTCTCGATCATCATCCGCTCGTTCCCGTAAGCGCCGGGTTTGGGTTCCTAATACGGCTCTACCACCTGTGTACACCCCGAGGCCATCCTTCGAGGCGCCGCCCCAACCAGCCGTGATTTTCCACCCAAGACATATGGAGGTCCAATCGCTAATGTGGCCCCACGGCCAAATGTGATCACTTGCTTCAAATGTGGAGAGACGGGCCACTATATTCGAGAGTGTCCCTGTAACAACCCCAATCAAGCCGAAAGTCTGCTGGTCGCGAAGCCAGCAGAAAGGTTCCCTATGCTGCCAGCTTGCCACCGCCGTGGCCATGTCAACTATGTCTCCGCCAAGAAACCTATGAGGATCCCAACGCCGCCCCTGGACGCTTTCTTGTTAATTGCCATCCGCAATCGTTCTTTTGATACCGGAGCATCTCATTCATTTATTTCGAGAGCTATGCTCGATTGCACAACACCACATTCTCGCGACATGCCTACCTCCATGGAAATTAAACCTCGGTTCTAGATGGCAAACCTCTAGAATAAGTCATGGAATGAAATTTTGTCGACAGATTAGTTTTCCTTGCATCCCTAATAGCTCTCAAGTCCTCTGACATAAACATCATCTTGGGTATGGACCGGATGTCAGCCCATTATGCTAAGATTGATTGCTCGACTAGAACCGCTCAACTTATTTCCATCCTTCGGCAAAACAAAGGATGTTTTAACCCGAGTGTCTAAGCGCCAGCTTTACTCCTTAAATGCCAACCTCTTCCAGATCTCAAGATATTCCGTAGTCCGTGATTTTGGATGTCTTTCCGAAGAACTGCCAGTGTTCCACCCGACAGGATGTCGAAGTTCGTGATAGATCTTATTCCCTAACCGCCCCAATCTCTAGGAGACCTTATAAGATGGCACCCCTAGAACTAGCTGAACTTAAGAAACAACTCGATGAGTCCTTGCAAAAGGGTTTCATCCGTCCTAGTTCATCTCCATGGGCTTGCCCCGCCCTCTTCGTCAAGAAGAAGGATGGTACGGATCGGATGGTTGTAGATTACCGACCGTCAATTTGGTCACTATCAAGAACAAGTATCCGCCCCTCAGATCAACGACCGTATGATCAGCTCGCTGGATCCTCGCCTTTCCAAGATGGATTTGAGGTTGGGCTACCATCAAATCAAAATCAGAACGGGACATACCTAAACGGCCTTTGTCACTCGTTATGGCCAATACGAGTACACCGTCATGTCCTTCGGATTAACCAATGCTCCAGCCACTTTCTCTCGTTAATGAACTCAATCTTCATGGAGTATTTGGATAAATTGCGTGGTATACCTCGATGATATACTCATCTACTCCAAGAATGAGGAAGAACATGCCAACATCTAAGGCTAGTATTGATGAAACTTCGAGAGCACCGCCTTTATGCCAAATTCTCTAAATGTGAATTCTGTTACCGTATGACCTATCTAGGACATGTAATTTCCGTAAGGGTATTGCTGTCAATCCCGAGCGAAGTTCAAGCCGCCCTTGATCGACTCCACCTGAATCGGTAAAGCAAGTTCGAGTTTCTGCTTAGCGAGCTATTGCCGCCGCTTCGCCGAGAATTTCTAAAGTTGTTAAACCTCTAACCGAACTCCTCAAGAAAGATAAGAAGTTCGAGTGGACGCCACAAGGCGAGATCAGCTTTCAGAACTGAAAAGACGCCTCGACATCTGCTCCCGCATTTATTCCACCAGATTTTTCTAAGGACTTTATTATCTATTGCACGCCGCGACAAGGACTAGGTTGTATACTCATGCAAGATCGCTATGTGATTGCTCACGATCTCGACAGCCATGCCCACATGAGGATAACTATCCCACACACGATCTAGAGCTTGCAGCAGTGGTTCATGCACTCAAAACCTGGCGACATTATTTTTTGGGTAATCGCTATGTAAATCTACACCGATCACCAAAGTCTGAAATATATCTTCACCCAACCGGATTTGAATCGTGCAAAGACGTTGGTCGAGTTGATTACAGATTTCACTTAGGAATATCCTACACCCTGTGCAAAGCTAATGTCATGGCTGACGACTAAGTCGCAAATCTTATCAGAATAATTTGATGTTACAACAAGGTCAACCAATTCTCCACGAGGAATTTCGTAAGCTTAATCTTCACATTGTTCCTCGAGGATTTCTTTCCACCCCGGTGGCGTAAACCGACTCACGGATCAATCATAGCTGCTCAAAGAAGATGATAGAGGGATATCTCGGATCAAGGAGAACATTGCTAGCGGAGCTGCAAATGTTTCTCCATAGATGAACGAGGTGTTGTCTTCTTCGAAACCGCTTAGTGGTTCCTAAGAAACAACAGCTACGGCAATTGATCCTTAAAGAAGCTCATGACTCTCCTCTCACCATTCATCCCGGTAGTACTAAATGTATCAAGATCTACGCCGAGGTTTTGGTGGACTAGGATGAAGAGAGAAATCGCCAATACATTGCTAATCGCGACGCTTGTCGCCGAGTTAAAGCAGAGCATCAACGGCCTGCCGGTACCCTTCAACCTTTGGACATTCCTGAATGGAAATGGGATAAAATCGGTATGGATTTCATTACCGGGTTTCCAGACCAAGAGAGGGAATAACGCTATCTTCGCTATTGTTGATCGCCTTCCAAAGTAGCCCACTTCTACCTGTTCGTGAGAGTATAACCGCTAGCCAGCTAGCTGATTTGTACATCTCCTAATAGTGTCTCTTCATGGTGTTCCATTGAAATTAACTCCGACTGTGGTAGTCTCTTCACCTCTCGATTTTGGGAAAGTTTCAAAACGCTATGGGAACTCGCTTCCTTTAGCACCGCTTCCATCCCCAATCAAGTGGTCAAGTAGAACGAGTCAATCAAATCTTAGAGGATATGCTTCGAGCTTCACATCTCTTTCGCATGAATTGGGAGAAATGCCTTCCATTCGCCGAAGTTCGCTTATAACAACAGTTATCAAGCTACCGGGCAAAGCCCTTTCAAGTTCTTTATGGACTAAAATGTCGAACGCTTCTTAACTCGTCGAAACCGGGAGAGACAACTTTGGCCCGGATATGATCCAGAAGCGAGGAGCAAGTTCGCGTTGTTCGTGAGAATTTGAAAACAGCCCAATCTCGCCGAAGAGTCAATATGACCGCAAGCATAAGCCCATGGCTTATGAAATTGGCGAGAAGGCTTACCTCCGGTTTCTCCTTTAAAGGGAACCCATCGATTCGTATCAAGGGCAAGTTGGCTCCTCGTTACATTGGACCCTTTCGCATTCTTGCCAAACGAGGGAAGTTGCCTACCAATTGAACTACCTCCGATCTTCCAAGGTCCATGATGTCTTCCACGCTTCCCAACTCAGCGTTGCTTCTCGGATCCTATCCGTGGAGTGGACCACTAAACGCTTGATCTCCAAGATAACCTCACCTATCGAGAGTACCCCATTCAGATCTCGATCAAACCGAGCGCATCACCTCGACGCCGGAATATCAAGTTTCTAAAGGTTCAATGGTCAAACCATTCCGAGCAAGAAGCAACTTGGGAAAGGGAGGATCGCCTTCACTTGAGTACCCCACCTTTTCAAGAATAGATTCTAAATCTCGGACGAGATTCTTTTGAGTGGGGTGAGTTGTCACATCCCGATAGACCATGCATTAGGTGTGCATCATGTTTAAATTTCATCTGAATTTGAAATGGGGAAAGCAGAAACCCCTAACACCCCCCTTAAAATAACTAGGGTTTACTAAAATTTAATTCAATGAATCCAAATGCCCTTCAAAATGCTCATCCTCTTTGTTTGGGTTTAAGATCCATGTCAAAGAAGGTGGACATTTTCTAGGTCACCCAAGGGTTCTAAATTTAATTCACAAAATTCTGAAATGGGCATTTTAAATTATGAAAATATTTTAAGTGTTCAAAATTGTTAAACTAAAATGTTTCATGTTGGGAATATTCCAACTAGTGACCAGGAGCATTTTGGTAATTTTGAAAGTGTTTTGGTATTTTTAAAACCCTAAACAGAGTTGCATAAATAGAAAAGATAAAAATGGAAAACCTTACTGTCACCAAGACTGCCCACCTGCCGCCCAGCCTCAAAGAAGCCAGGCCAATGAGCTGCTTGGCTCGCCAGCAGCAGTGTTGGTGCCGGCCGGCGAGCGCAGGCGCGGCCACGCAGCTGGCCGCCGCCTGCCACACCTCGCTGCCACTGACGACCCACGCTGCCTCCCCGACCTCCCTGACACCCCATTCTTCCCCGCCTCTCTCTCTCCGCCGACCTGGCCGACGCCATCGCCGACACGCCACTGCTGGCCCAGGTTCCCCACTGGCCCACGCACTCACCGCCATGTCTGCCGCCTCACAAGACCTGCCACTCCCTAGCCAGCTAGTCCCTCGCCCAAAGACCCCGAGGCCACTCATCCGACTCGCCGAGTCCAAGGCCGCCGGAGATCCCCATCGCCGCCGCCGCCATCGCCCACCTCGACCTCGACGAAGCTTCCCGCAGGTTCACTACGAACCTAGCTACTCCCTATCCTCTCCGCTTCTTCTTCTTGCACCACAACGAGCGGTCGATGATCGCTCGAACTCATCATTGCTGGACTCTGCCGCCGACGAGCCTCCGGCCACCTATTGGCCACACCACTATGCCCATCGCACTCACCACACCTCCACGAGTCTAACTGCACTCCTGCGGCTCGCCGAGGCCGCTAACCCCTAACCTGTCGGTGGCCGAGCCTCGGTCGCCGCCTCGACTGCCAGCCGCCGCCACTCCGCCACCCCAACCCAACTCGACCACACCATACACCGCTGCTCACCTCTAGCTACCAGATGCTCTCCGCCCATTTGAGCCCGAACGTGTAAAAGCACTTGCTCCGGCTGTCTCTGCTCGGCCAAGGCTAGACGCCGTGAGTTGACCTCACCAGGCCCCTGCTGACCTCCTCGGTCGATGATGTGTGGACCCTCCACTAATCTAATTAGGATTAGTTTTAATTAAAACTAATTAGTTAAATTAACTCGACATGCGGGTCCCACTGGTCAGTTTGACCCGACGACCCCTGCTGACCTCCGACGCATGTTGACCTCATGCCGACGAGATTAATTCAAATTCTGAATTATTTTATATACTAAAATCCGAATATAATTCAAATTTCAAATGCTTATAACTTTTATTCTATAACTCCAAATGCAAAGATTTATATATGAAAATTTATCAGAAAAATACACTCTATCCATTGGTACAGGTTTCATGCATGTTAAAACAAGTTAACTATGCTGAATAACCAGATTAAGATTTTGCACCATTAGACTAACTCACATGATCTATCATTTGAACCTTTGGTTCAAATGAGATCATCCCCTCGTCCTTTCAACTTGCATTAGGCCAACACACATTCATATTGCCATGTCATAGCATGCATCATATTGTTGCATATTGGTTGTATGTTTATTTTGGTGTGTTTTCATGATAGGTTCTCGCCTCAAGATAACCTCGATAACCCATCTCAAGGGCGCTTCTCACCCCAGCCCATCGTGCAAGCAATTCATTGAACATTCCGATACAAACCCATGTTCTCGCTTCGCTTTCATTTTTCGCATTAAGACAACGCGATTCAACTGCTAGTGTGCTGTAGTTGAACCCACTTCCTTTGCATGACTGTCATTGCCACAAGAATTCAGATGAAACCCACTAGTATGTGTAGGAGTTGATTGAGCCATGTTTGTGATTCCTACCATGCTATGCTTGCTATGCTTAGAGTTGTGTCGTCTGGCTCATCGGGTGATGAACTGGAGGAAAGGTTGTGTTGGTTCGAGAGTGTAAGTGTTGAACACGATTTGGTAAAGGTATCGATGAGAGGCCATGTAGGAGTACATGGTGGGTTGTTTCATTGAAGCCGAACTTAAGAACTGAGATCTGTGTTTGTGATCCATGAACTAGCTACTACCACACATTGGGATCCTTAATTGACCTCTCGGCTTCTTAACCACCCCTGCTCATAGTCCGGAGTTGCAAGTAGTTTCGTGTTTGTAGCATGTCAATGCACGCAACGCTGACCTTAGGGGTGGGTTGTGTTATGTAGGCACTGCGGGTCTGTGTACCGAAAGCCCGCTTGGTATCTCGGGAACCCACACATCGCTCGGGGCTGTATGGGAAACCTCGCCGACTCCTCATGGATGGAACCCAATAGGCGATAAACCTGGACTAGGGACTTGAGTGTTTAGGTAGGCTGTGGCCGACACCCACGCTGGGCTTCCGCTGAAGGTTGTTTAGTACATGTCGGTAAACGATTTATAAGTGGTGAGAGCGTGTGAAGAAGTATACCCTGCAGGGTTAAATATGATCTATTCGAATAGCCGTGTCCACGGAGAAGGACTTCGGGTTACCTATATCGTTCATAGACAAGTAAATGGATACTACTAAAAGCCTCAAGATAAGTGTGAGTATCGTGGATGGCCTCTCGGGATGACGAGAGAGGATCCACGGTGGAGTATTGTGATGGTGATTAGTGGACTCTGTACTACAAAATGCTTTACAAAGTGTGTCACGAGGATAGCTTAGCCAAGAGTCAAAGCTGGCTTGCTGCATTTAACTCCACTTCCTTCCTTGAGAATGTGCATGTATGATAGGATTCTGTAGTAAGACTTGCTGAGTACTTTTGTACTCATGTTTGCTTAATCAATATTTTCAGAGGACTATACTACCCTCCGACGGATTCTATGTAGATGTTGACTTCGATTTAGTAAGCTTAGCCACCTGTGGCTATCTAAGACTTGTGAAGGGCCATGTAGATAGAAAGGCTCCAACAAGCTTTCTTTCTTTCTAGAGTCCTGATCTGACTACTTTGCTTCCGCATGTGCTTGTATGATTGTATGATTTGAGTGTTGGGTCATGTGACCCCTACCTGTATGACTATATATGTATGGCTCTCTGAGCCTCTTAAATAAAGTACTTGAGTTGTAGAGTTTTGTTGTGATGCCTTGTTGTATTTACTCATATCGGGCATATTATGCGGTATGATTGAAATGCTTGGTATGAGGGATCCGACAATCTAGTTGTTTATCCTTGGCAGCCTCTCATATGGGGAAATGTAGTCTTGTGCTTCGAGCGATAGTAGTCCGCTACAGCCCGGTTCACCGAGTCCTCGCTAGCCCAAAGACTACTGCTTGGACACTTGACCGCCGGCATGTGATTCATTTCGCCTTATGTCTGTCTCTTCGGGAAATGTCACGCGTGATACTTGAGTCCTGCTTAGCCTGCTACAGCCCGGATACCGGAGTCCTCATAGCCCAAAGGTTACAGCCCAAGTTCATACGCTGATGACCGACATGCTCAGGTGTTTCATGTATGCCTGTCCCCATAGGTTAGTGCCGCTTGGTTCACGACTAGCCATGTCGGCCCGGTTCTTTGTCATGTGGATGCTAGCGACACTATCATATACGTGAGCCAAAAGACGCAAACGGTCCCGGCCATGGTAAGGCGACACCTGGGAATACCGCATGGAGGTCAAAAGTGATATGAGGTGTTACCAGCTAGGTCGATGTGATTTGGAATCGGGTCCCGACAAGCCCTTCCAACCGAACTCACAAGCTTCCCGCAGCTGAATCTTCGTTGTTCTCAAGGCTTTCTTGCCAACCTCATAGTCTCTCCTACTTTGGAAGATCAGATTCGTGAGGCTCAACTCCTGGATACCATGGTGAAAAGGTGAAACGTGGTATCGATAAGGGCATTTCCAAATACAATTGCTTCCACATTGATGACAAAGATACTCTTTTCTTCGAGGACCGATTGTGGTTCCTAAGGGCGATCTACGAAAGTCATTATGAACGAGGCACACACCGCTTTCTATCCATTCATCCCGAAGTACGAAGATGTACCATGACCTCAAGCACTATATTGGGACTCGAATGAAGCGAGAAATTGCTCAATTCGTGAATGAATGTGATGTCCGCAGTAAGAGTGAAAGTCAACACCAACGACCAGCTGGTCTCCTCCAACCTCTTGCTATTCCGAATGGAAGTTTGATCATATCGAGATGGACTTCGTGGACTGGATTTCCTAAGTCCAAGCATGGAAATGATGCTATCTTCGCTGTCATTGACAAGCTTACTAAAGTGGCTCATTTTCTTCCAATCAAAGAATCCATCACAGCAGCTCGCCAAGTAGAGTTATACACCTCTGTGGATTGTCTCCTTGCACGGCATTCCACAATTGATCTCTTCTGACTGCGGGCAGCATCTTTACCTCCAAGTTTTGGGATTCTTTTCAAGGCCATGGGCACCAACATCTGCTTTCAAGACAACTTTCCATCCTCAAACAAGTGGCCAAGTCGAGCGAAGTCAATCAAATCCTTTGAAGACATGCTCAGGCTTGTGTCATTTCCTTCGTATGAAGTGGAAGATTGTCTTCCATATGCCGAAGTTCTCCTCACAACAACAGCTTCCAAGCTTGTGAGTTCGGCAAGGCCCCATTCGAAATTTCTATGGCGTAAAGTGTCGCATCTTCTCAATTGGTCCGAGATGTGAACGCCAACTTCTTGGCAACGACTTGATCACGTAGTCAAGAAATGTGCAAAGTCATTCGTGAGAATTCAAAGCCGCGCAATCGCGCCAGAAGAGCTATTATGATGACAAGCACCGGATGTGGCTTTGAAATCGGAGACCATGTCTACCTCCGCCTCTCCAATGAAAGGCACTCGCCGCTCGGTATCAAAGGAAGCTTGCGCCTAGATACGTGGGTCCTTTCAAGATCATTGGCAAAAGAGGCGATCTCGCTTATCAACTTGAGCTCCCATCCAACTTCGCGAACGCACGATGTGTTTCACGTGTCACAGCTTCGCAAGTGCTTCAAGACTCCTGAGCGCACCATCAACTTCAAGAAATCGACCTCCAAGAAGACCTCTTATCATGAGCACCCCTGCTGTTATTCTCAAGAAACTGAGCGCAAGACTCGCAACAAGTCAATCAAATTCCTGAAAGTGAAGTGGTCACACCATTCCGA
>JAHIAM010021050.1:0-17465 GCA_021605205.1 Aegilops longissima | reverse complement strand
TGCTGATTATGCTAATTACATTGTTGCTAAATTTATACCACCTAGTTTCACATACCAGCAAAAGAAAAGTTTTTCTATGATTTGAGACATTACTTTTGGGATGACCCACATCTTTATAAAGAAGGAGTAGATGGTGTCATTAGACGTTGGTACTGAGCATGAACATGAACAGATCCTACGCAAGTGCCACTCCGAGGCTTATGGAGGGCATCACCGGAGATAGAACTGCACATAAGGTATTGCAATCCGGTTTTTATTGGCCTACTTTCTTTAAGGATGCTCGTAAGTTTGTCTTATCTTGTGATGAATGTCAAAGAATTGGTAATATTAATACACGCCAAGAAATGCCTATGAATTATTCACTTGTTATTGAACCATTTGATGTTTGGGGCTTTGATTATATGGGGCCGCTTCCTTCCTCTAATGGGTATACACATATTTTAGTTGTGTTGATTACATTACAAAGTGGGTAGAAGCTATTCCAACTAGTAGTGCTGATCATAACACCTCCATTAAGATGCTTAAAAAGTTATTTTTCCGAGGTTTGGAGTCCTTAGATATTTAGTGACTCGATGGTGGTTCACATTTTATTCATGGTGCCTTTCGAAAATGCTTGCTAAGTATGATGTTAATCATAGAATTGCATCTCCTTATCACCCACAGCCTAGTGGTCAAGTAGAATTGAGTAATAGAGAACTCAAATTATTTTTGCAAAAGACTGTTAATAGATCTAGAAAGAATTGGTCCAAGAAACTTGATGATGCATTATGGGCATATAGAACTGCATATAAAAATCCTATGAGAATGTCTCCTTATAAAATGGTTTATGAAAAGCATGTCACTTACCTCTCGAACTAGAACATAAGGCATATTGGGCCATTAAAGAGCTCAACTATGATTTCAAACTTGCCGGTGAGAAGAGGTTATTTGACATTAGCTCACTTGATGAATGGAGCCCAAGCCTATGAGAATGCCAAGCTGTTTAAAGAAAAAGTTAAAAGATGGCATGACAAAAGAATACAAAAGCGTGAGTTTAATGTAGGTGATTATGTATTATTATACAACTCCCGTTTAAGATTTTTTGCAGGAAAACTGAAGGAAATATGCCCTAGAGGCAATAATAAAGTTATTATTTATTTCTATCATGATAAATGTTTATAATTCATGCTAGAATTGTATTAACCTGAAACATGATACATGTGTGAATACATAGACAAACATATAGTCACTAGTATGCCTCTACTAGACTAGCTCATTAATCAAAGATGGTTATGTTTCCTAACCATAGACATGTGTTGTTATTTGATTAATGGGATCACATCATTAGGAGAATGATGTGATTGACATGACCCATTCCGCTTAGCCTAGCACTTGATCGCTTAGTATATTGCTATTGCTTTCTTCATGACTTATACATGTTCCGATAAATATGAGATTATGCAACTCCTGCTAATCGGAGGAACACTTTGGTGCTACCAATTGTCACAACGTAATCGGGTGATTATAAAGGAGTACTACAGGTGTCTCCAAAGGTACATGTTGGGTTGGCGATTTCGAGATTAGGTTTTGTCACTCCGATTGTCGGAGAGGTATCTCTAGGCCTTCTCGGTAATACACATCACATAAGCTTGAAGCATTGCAACTAATAAGTTAGTTGTAGATGATGTATTACTTAACGAGTAAAAAGACTTGCCGGTAACGAGATTTAACTAGGTATTGATACCGACGATCAATCTCTGCAAGTAACATACCGATGACAAAGGGAACAACGATGTCGTTATGCGGTTTGACCGATAAAGATCTTCGAGAATATGTAGGAACCAATATGGGCATCCAGGTTCCGCTATTGGTTATTGACCGAGAATAGTTCTAGGTCATGTCTACATAGTTCTCGAACCCGTAGGGTCCGCACGCTTAACGCTACGATGACAGTTTTATTATGAGTTTACAAGTTTTGATGTACCAAGTTTGTTCGAGTCCCGATGTGATCACGGACATGACGAGGAGTCTCGAAATGGTCGAGACATAAATATTGATATATTGAAGCCTATATTTGATATCGGAATGGTTCCAGTGAAATCGATTTTACTGAACACCGGGGTTACTGAACCTCCCGGGGATAATGGGCCTTAGGGCCATGAGGGAAAAGAGGAGGGCCGCCGGCAGGCCAGGCCTCCCCCCTAGTCCAATAGGACAAGGAGAGGGGGCCGCACCCCTTCCTCTTTCCCTCCCCCTTCCTTCTCCAACAAGGCAGAGGGGAGTCCTACTCCGGGAGTAGGACTCTCCAGCGCACCCCATGAGGGCCGGCCGCACTCTCCCTCCCTCCTTTATATATGGGGCGAGGGCACCCCGTAAAACACAAGTTGATCTACGGATCGCTCTCAGCCGAGCGGTGCCCCTCCACCATATTCCACCTCGGTCATATCGTCATGAGTTTAGGCGAAGCCCTCGCCGGTAGAGCATCATCATCGCCACCACGCCGTCGGTCGACGGAACTCATCCCCGACACTTTGCTGGATCGAGTCCGGGATCGCCATCGAGCTGAACGCAGTTGAACTCGGAGGTGTCGACGCTCGTACTTGGATCGGTCGGATCGTGAAGACGCACGACTACATCAACCGCTTGTCATAACGCTCCGCCACGGTCACGAGGGTACGGGACAATACTCTCCTCTCGCTATGCCATCACCATGATCTTGCAGCGTAGGGAATTTTTGAAATTACTACGCTTCCCAACAAAGGGCATCCGAGCCAGGTTTTATGCGCCGATGTTATATGCACGAGTAGAACACAAGTGAGTTGTGGGCGATATAAGTCATACTGCTACCAAAGATGTCATACTTTGATTCAGCGGTATTGTGAGATGAAGCGCCGACCGACATTACGCAGACGCTTACGCGAGACGGTTTCACCGCCGAGCACTCGTGCTTAAAGGTGATGCGGGTGTCTGCTCTCTCACTTTAGTTGAACTGAAAAGGCTACGCCCGTCCTTGGAAGGTTAAAACATCACCAACTTGACAAACTATCGCTGTGGTTTTGATGCGAGGTAAGAACGGTTCTTGCTCAGCCGTAGCAGCCACGAAAATTTGCAACAACAAAGTAGAGGACGCCTAACTTGTTTTTGCAGGCATGTTGTGATGTGATATGGTCAAGACGTGATGCTATATTTTGTTGTATGAGATGATGTAACATCCCAAATTTCCTATTTGGAATGTTTTACAATTATAGCTAAGCATCCTATGCATCCTGTTTGAATTTGAATGTCATTTGAAGTTTCAGAGCAAATTGAGTTTTGAATTTGAATTCAAACTTTGGCATGTGGGAAACATTTCAAAAAAAAACTATGCCTGATAAATACTTGATCAAAAGTATGAGAGGAGCAAACATGACACTCCAAAAATATCAGAGGAAAACATTGCCAAAAGATTTGGAATTCAAATCTGAATTTTATTTGAATTTGAAAAAATGGATTTTTATAAAGTTTGATTTTGCCTTTGGAAAATGTTCAAATGAAAGAAAATATTCCCCGATCATTTTGGTATATATATACCCTATATAAAATATTTATAGATATTGTTTTATTTCTGTTTTTGTTTTATTTAAAAAATAAAATTTTAAAAGAAAATCCTGGCGCCATTTAGGCTACCCTTAGCACCAATGCTGCCCACTGCTAATCGCCACCACACATGAGCCACCGAGTCCTCGCCTGAAACCCCTGGCTTCGCCACCCGATCGCCCTCTCTCTCTCTCTTCACCGGCCCCGCCCATCTTCTTCCTCGCCCACGACGCCAAGACGCCGAGATCGCGGATCCCGACGGATCCGGATTCGATCCGCCTGATCGACTTCAGCCGCCGAGGCCTCGGCTATAAAGCCGACCCTCCGCACCCCATTCCCTAGCCTCGCCGAGCCTTCTCCTCTCTCTCCGAGCACGCCGAGACCCGAGCTCACTCGCCAAAGTCGCCTGCCGCCACCCTAGTCCACCCCGACCCCAACGACGCCACTGACCACTCCCGACCTCGTCCGATCCTCCCGACGACTTCCGAGCTCACCGACGCCTGAAGCCCCGACAGACTTCGCTGCGCCATGCCGCCGGACTCGTAAGCCATCGGATCATTCCCACCCGTCCGATCCCAAACGAGTGGCCACGATTAGAACTCCTCAAGGGGTATGTTTTTATTAGAAAACCGCGCTCAATCGGTTTATTTATTAGTTAGGTTTAATTTTTTTAGCCGTTCGCTTAGTTTAAACCTAGCCTGCTTAGACTAAATTACGATGTAGTACAAGATAGGCCCATTAGGCCTTTTTTCTTTATTTTGATTTTCGCTTTTAGCGTAATAGTTTCGCTTTCAAAAATTGATATCTTTTATTCTGTTTATTATTTTTAGATGATTTTTTTTTGTTGGTTGCAAATTTATGTAGTTTCCCGAAGATATATTTACTATGTAAAATAATTAAAACTGCTTTATTTTAGTTTTATCAGAATAGTAAATCTGTATAACTTGAGCCCTAGAAAAATATTTGCAGACTTTTGCCCCAACTTTATTTTGACATTGCCAAACCCCTAGTTAACTTGGGTATTTTAGTTTTTTAGTTTAAGCAGATCCTTTAATCCTAATTAAAGCTAGATGCCTTTTCTTTAATTTAATAGTAATAAATTTATTTTAAATGTGATTGTTATTCTAGGTAGTTTTCCCATTAGATGAACTTTTATTTATAATTAATAAAGTTTTAATTTAATTTCTTTAGAAAATTGGATTAGGCTAATAGGAGTTTGTAATAGCTTTAAAATTCTTTTTGCTCCAATTGCATTGAATCCTTTCTTTAAGTTAAACTAAAACCATGATTAGGTTAATTAAGAAATTTTTTATAAAAACTATTTCAACTATTTTTAAGTAGGAACTTTTTTAGTTTTTTAGTTTCCTTTGACTTTGCTTGTTGGTTTTGGTGTTTTGTTCTTATTGTTGTTTGTTATGTGAATTTTGTTATATCTTATTTGTTCTTGTTTTCTGTAGAGTTTTGATTGGCTTTAATTTCTTTTTGCTTGAGATTGCAAGGAATCTTTATGTTATTTCTAACCTATGTTTTGGCATTTAGAAATTGTAAACCATGCATTAGTGTTTGAAGTCATTAAACTTGAGTAGTATCTGGTAGGATAACCAATTTGTTCATGACCCCGGACTGTAGTTATTTGCTATTGCTCAGACGGTTTTGGGTATAGTGATATTATAAGCAAATTGAGGTCAATGATGATGAAACCCATGAACTACAATGATCAAATACTTGAAATCAATGGTAACGGATTAGGATTCAGAACTAGGTTGTGCATTGGAGAACCCATGACATCTGAAAGCTTAAGCACAAAGAGAAGGATGGATGCCCCAATGACCGAAAGTTACTGCGCCGCAAGCCATTATGGGTCCTGGTTGACTAAGTAGTGACGCTGTTGACGACTTACGAGATGTAGAAAAACAGGTAGGATTGATGGGTACGGAAGGGTGTAGATCTTTGAAGCCCTGTTTATTGGTTCCGCCTTCAAAACATGAAGTGGAAGACCCTTTAAAGGAGGGATGTTTGCCGGAAAGTGCAACCTCTCGAGAGTTAAAGATCTAATCGAAGCAAAGTGTCCTGTTACTTTACATTTGAGCCTCGAACTTGGAAGTATTCGGATATCTCAACACTAAAACTAATGGATTAATTTGAGGGTTTATGACTTAATAATTTGGGGAACAATATTGGTTGGCGGAACCATCTCAATAACTACCAACAATTGTAGTAATTTGCAAGCAAGTCCATTGTAGTAGGATAAAATTTGCTTTTTCGCAAAATGATGAAACTTAGAGCTCCACACCAAAATGCATATAGTGTTAGTAAGTTATTATTTGTTCTTCATGACTTGCCGCATTCCAAAAGTGACCTACATGGCTGCAACGCCTTATGTTGCGAGGTATATTCCATCAGAGTGAGGCTACGCCGCGCTTGGCATTGCCTTTGGAGTCGGATGGACTCGCTACCTTCGACGCTCAAGATGTTATTAGTTTATTTCTCATGAGTTGGCCTTGAGCCCAATTTATTCCCTTGTAATAAAGACTCTATATGAGAACCGCTTAATGATATTCGTGTGATTGAACTTTGATTACTTTATCGATGTAATGTGAGTACCAAAGATGATCTTGGGATGGATGATACGTAGATTTGACCATTTGGGTCAGTCGCATGAGATGGTATCGAGCACACGCCGACTAGGATCGAACCCTAGGATCGGAAAGCCATTAGCAGAGACCATTTATTAAATCCTTTTCATTCCGTAAATCTCCCTGCTCAATTCACTTTCTCCTAATTTTCAACATTCTAGATGGCCATGAGTTCACCCCTTTTACCGGAGTTCTGCCACCGATGAGACGATGCCTTTCGAAGAAAGCTGGTCCAGATGGTGAAGCAGTGAAGATAGCTCTACCCTCGATCACCGGAAGCCCACTAATGCACTTCCGACGACACCCGCCAGTGATTGAGGTGCATATTCCAGGAGAACTTTCGAGGACACACGGAGCCGATTGACTTTGAGTTCACCGAGTTCAACGGATCATCAAGGGACGGGCGATCTATCGAGCACTTGACATCTCCAGAGGAGTATAGAGCCGAGCTCGATCACCGACTCGCCATGGTTTCTGAGGCAAGGAATGGAGATATCATCCGCATCGGAGGATGATTCCACTCTTCTTACATCCAGACTTGGAGTGTCTTCCGTGAAACGGAGATTCGACCCGAACTCAAGACACCACTGAAGCTTTTGTTCCGTGAATCGAAGAGGAGAAGGCACGCAGCACTTCCTTGGCCATGAGGAAGAAATCACGGACTTCATGGAGATAGTCGACGACCAAGATGAAGCTTGCCGATAGAGGAAAAGATGGACTTGGGAGAGGACCTTTATCCGAGGGAGACAATGGACCCTCGTGAGTAATGATCAGGATTTTGAAGGAGTACCATCAAGGAAACCCCAAGAGGAGGCGCCACGATGAAGACTTTAGTCGACCACCATGTTATCTTTTACTTTTTCCGTATCGCTAGGGCCGATGTTTTTCCTTCGATTAGTCATGAGCTTTTGTAATCGAAGTTTGAACCATGTTTGAGTGGAATGAATAAATGATTGGTTGTTATATGATTGTGCATTCATATGGGTAGTGTTATTCCTCATAGACCATTGTTCTATTCTAATTTCTCATCCACTCCAAAACACCGATGCCTCCAGACGTGACATCGGTTTCCCCAGAGCTCACCCATGCTCCAAAGAGGTAATGCACCGATGCAGCTACTTATCCGTAATCGTAACAACAACACCAACAATCCACCGCCACCACCCACGTGGACAACTTGACTCGATTGAGGTTGAATCCGCTGTTCTCTAGTAGCACCGAGCCGATTGTGGCTGATGATTGGCTCCGCAAAGTCGGAAGAGAGCTAATCACCGTTGGATGCACTCGATGTGAGAAGGTGCGCTGTCAGACATCAACTCGATGGACCGCAGCTTCTTGGTGGGAGAATTACACCACCACTTTTCCCATTGGTGCCATCACTTGGGATCAATTCCAGCAGGTTTTCCACCGCTCATGTCTCACGGAGCCATGAGTCCAAGAAGCGTGAGTTCCGCAACTTACGCCAGGGAACCGCATCGGGCACAAGACGTGGATCACCAGAAGCTCGCCGCTATGCCCCGGGATGTGGCCACAGATGCCGCCAAGGAGAAGTTCCTTGAGGGACTCAATGATGAATCGAGATGCAGCTTATTGTGGCTACCTTCAACAACTACCAGGAGCTGGTAGACAAGGCCACCATTCTTGAAGGCAAGCAGCAGCAGATAGAAAGTCGCAAGCGAGTACAGCCGGGAAGCACAACTCGGAGCTCCAGAAGCCCCGCTATGCACCATACTCGGAGGGCACACCCATCATAACCATGGAGGCCATAACCATGGAGGAAATGGGAACAACCGCAGCCAGACAACAAGTCGCCATGGCAATGGGAATGGCAACGGTAATGGCAATCAGACTGCTCCCCGGTCAAGGATCTGAGCCACATCACCGCTTCAAGTGCCGAAGACAGGCACTATGCCACCGACGCCCGGAGGCCAAGCGAGGAATGGAAATGGCAATGGAGGCTCAGAAGAAGCCAACTGCTCCTCGCTCGGTGAATCACATCGACGGGAGGACGCCTATGATCAGCCGACAATCGTGGTTGGTAAGTTTTATTGAATTCACGCTCAGTTTTGGTTTCTTTGATTCGTGCAACGATTCATTCATATCAAGGGTAGTTGTGGAAAAGTATGGGTTGCCCACTAGAACCCTTAGAAGCCCCCTTGCAGGCCTCAGGAGGAGAAATGATGGCAGGTTTGCTGTCATGCAACTCTCAACATTGGGAACCATAAATTTCCGTGGACCTCATAGTGTTGGAAACCCTGACCTTGGATGTAATCCTAGGCATGGATTGGTTGTCAAAGTTTGAAGGAACATTGATCTGTGTCCAGAAGTCTATTCTGCTCACCACCCGGAGCGTAAGAGGATCATATGTAGCCAGCACACCAGATGAAGAATCAGTGCATTCCTCACGGAGTTGTTCAGAGGAAGTGCCAGAGGCAAGACTTTCCCGATGTGTTTCCGGAGGAATTACCGAATGCCACCGACAGGGACATTGAGTTTCGATTGAGCTATTGCCGGACAGCCCCAATATCCAAGAGACCTTATCGGATGCCACCAAATGAGTTGAAGGAGATCAAGGATCAAATTAATGAGTTATTGGAGAAAGGATATATTCGCCCAAGCTCATCACCTTGGGGAGCCCCATTTTGGTAGAGAAGAAGGATGGAAGCTTGAGGATGGTTGTGGATTATCGCATTGAACGGTAACCATCAAGAACAAGTACCTCCGCCGATGATTAATGACTTGTTTGATCGCTTAGTTGGAGCCAAGGTATTCTCTAAGATCGATCTTCGATCGGGTATCATCGCTAAAATTCGTGAAAAGGATATACCCAAAACAGCATTCACCACCGTGTATGGTTTATATGAGTATACCGTCATGTCATTTGGATTGACTAATGCTCCCGATACTTCATGAACTTGATGAACAAGGTGTTCATGGAATATCCGGACAAGTTTGTCGTGGTGTTCATCGATGATATATTGATTTTCCAAGAGCGAGGAAGAGCATAAGGAACATTTGCGCCTAGTTCTCGAGAAACTTCGAGAACATCGTTGTATGCCAAGTTCAGCAAATGTGAATTTTGGTTGAAGGAGGTTGGATTCCTGACATGTTATTTCAGGAGAAGGAATAGCGTTGATCCCGCCAAGGTTGAATCACCACCGATTGGCCACCCACCCACCAAGGAGATCCGCAGTTTCGACTGCAGGATATTATCGAGGTTCATTGAGAACTCGAAGATTGCCAAGCCCATGACCGAGCTGTTAAGAAGGAAGCCAAGTATGTTTGGACCGAGGAATGAAGCCGCGAATTGAAGAAACGGTTGGTCACAGCCCAGGTTGATATTGCTGACATACTTAAGGAATACGAGGTCTATTAGACGCTTTCGCCAAGGACTCGGAGGAGTATTGATGCAGGAAGGTAAGGTTGTAGCTTATGCCTCAAGCTACGGCCTCATGAGATGAATTATGCCACACATGATTTGGAGTTAGCAGCAGAGTATGCACTCAAGACTGGAGACATTTCCTCATCGGAAATCGCTTGATGTCTACACGCATCACAAGAGTTTGAAGTATATCTTCACGAGAAGGAATTGAACCTCGTCAGAGGAGATGGCTAGAGTTGATAAAGGACTATGACATGAGATTGCATTACCACCCGGTAAGGCCAATGTTGTAGCAGATGCTTTGAGCCGTAAGAGTTATGTGAATACTCTTACCCAGGAGGATTACCCCAGAGTTAGTCGATGACCTCGAGATCTCCGATCGGAGATAGTTCCGAGAGGATTTGTGGCAACTCGAAGTTCAGTCCACTTTGGCCGAAGGATTCGTAAGCCCGTAAGTCGGACAAGGAAATTGATGAGATAAAGCAAAAGATGGAGGAAGGAAAAGCTAAAGGATTCCGTAAGGATGAACATGGAACTATATGGTTTGAGGATCGATATGTGCCCAATGATCCCGAGCTTAGGAAGCTAATTCTTCAGAGGCTCATGATTCACCGGATTCGATTCACCCCGGCAACACCAAGATGTACCGGATTTGAAGCAAAGTTTCGTGGATGTATGAAGAAAGATATTGCCGAGCACGTAGCAAGATGCGATGTTTGCCAGTAAAGGTAACATCGGCCAGAGGTTACTTCAACCCTTGCCGATTCCCGATTGGAAATAGGAGAAACTTGGTATGGATTTCATCACAGATTACCCAGACCCGCTCAGGTTATGATTCTATCCGGGTAGTGGTTGATCGTTTGACCAAGGTAGCTCACTTCATTCCCTGAAGACTACCTATACTGCTAAGTTGGCCAAGATATACATGACCAGGATCGATGTCTGCATGGAGTTCCGAGGAAAATCGTGTCGATAGAGGAACGTAGTTTACCTCAAAGTTTTGGAAGCAGCTTGCATGAAACTTTGGGTACGAGGCTGGAATTCAAGATGCTTTTCATCCGCAGATGATGGATGACCGAGAGAGTCAACCAGATTCCGGAGGACATGTTGAGAGCTTGTGTGCTAGACTATGGGTCTAGCTGATGATAATTTGCCGACGAGAATTCTCGCAACAACAAAGTTATCAATCCAGTTTAAAGATGGCCCCTTTCAAGCTCTATACAAGGAGGTGCGTAACACCATTGTGGGATAGTGTTGAGATCGATCACTTTTCGTTCCGATCTTATCAAGGATTCCAAGAGAAAGTCAAGCTGATTCGAGATGTGCTCAAGATAGCACAATTAGAAGTAAGAGTTATGCCGACAAGAAGGCAAGGAAGTGACTTACAGGGGAGATCGAGCATACCAGGTGTCTTCACTTCGTGGAATCAAGAGGTTTGGAGTCAAGGAAGTTAGCACCCCGATTCATTGGCCCCTACAAAATCCTCGAACGCGGGAGAGGTTATGACAAGTTGGAATTGCCAAGGATTGTCCGGAGTTCATGATGTCTTCCACGCTTTCACCAAGAAGTGCCATGCCGACATGGCCGATGTTCCGTTGAGAGACACAAGGCCTAGAGGCCATACAGCTTGACAAGGATCTGACTTACAAGGAGAAACCCGTCCATTCTCAAATGCAAGGAGTCACCCGCAGCAAGGTCATCAATTTTGCAAGGTGTCAGGAGTCACCACACCGAGGAAGAAGCCACTGGAGCGCCAAGAAGACCTTCTTCGAGATCACCCGCACCTATTTGTTAGTTAACCCAATCTCGAGGGCTAGATTCATCTTAAGGTGGTAGGTTTGTAACATCCCAAATTTCCTATTTGGAATGTTTTACAATTATAGCTAAGCATCCTATGCATCCTGCTTGAATTTGAATGTCATTTGAAGTTTCAGAGCAAATTGAGTTTTGAATTTGAATTCAAAATTTGGCATTGGGAAACATTTCAAAAAAACTATGCCCGATAAATACTTGATCAAAAGTATGAGAGGAGCAAACATGACACTCCAAAAATATCGAGGAAAACATTGCTAAAAGATTTGGAATTCAAATCAATTTTATTTGAATTTGAAAAATGGATTTTATAAAGTTTGATTTTGCCTTTGGAAAATGTTCAAATGAAAGAAAATATTCCCTGATCATTTTGGTATATATATACCCTATATAAAATATTTATAGATATTGTTTTATTTCTGTTTTTGTTTTATTTAAAAATAAAATTTTAAAAGAAAACCTCTGCGCCATTAGCCACCAGTGGCCAACTGCCCACTCCCAATGCCACCCACCACCCGAGCCAGCCTCCCCCTAAACCCCGCTTCCACCCACGCTCTCTCTCTCTTCCGGCCCGCCCCATCTTCCCCGCCACGATCCCAGACGAGATCGCCGGATCCCGACGGATCCGGATTCCGATCCGCCGATCGACTCGCCGCCCGAGGCCTGGCTATAAAAGCCGACCCTCCGCACCCCATTCCCTAGCTCGGGAGCCTCTCTCTCCCGAGCACGCCGAGACCGAGCTCACCTCCGCCAAAGTCGCCTGCCGCCACCCTAGTCCACCTCACCCTCAACGACGCCACTGACCACTCCGATCTCGTCCAGATCCTCCCGACGATTTCGAGCTCACTGACGAAGCCTCGACGATTCTCGCCTGCCGCCGGACTCGTAAATGGATCATTCCCCGTCCGATCCCAAACGAAAGTCACGATTAGAACCTCCAAGGGGTATGTTTTTATTAGAAAACCGCCGGTTCAATCGGTTTATTTATTAGTTAGGTTTATTTTTTTAGCCGTTCGCTTAGTTTAAACCTAGGCCCGCTTAGACTAAATTACTTATTGTATAAGATAGGCCCATTAGGCCTTTTTTCTTTATTTTGATTTTCTGTTTAAGAATGTTTCTGCTTTCAAAATTGATATCTTTTGTTCTGTTTATTATTTTAGATGATTCTTTTTTGTTGGATTGCAAATTTTATGTAGTTTCTGTAGAATATATATTTAGCTATGTTAAAAGTAATTAAAATGATTTATTTTAGTTTTAGTCAGAATAGTAAATCTGCTATAACTTGAGCTAGAAAAATTATTTTTGCATGATTCTTTTGTCCCAACTTTATTTTGACATTGCCAAACCATATAAATTAACTTGGGTATTTTAGGATTAATAAATAATTAGTTTTAAGCAGAATCCTATTAATCCTAATTAATTAGCTAGATGCTGTTTTCTTATTAATTTAAATAGTAAATAAATTTATTTTTAACATGTGATTAGTTATTCTAGGATAGTTTCTGTCACTCCATTAGATGAACTTTTATTTATAATTAATAAAGTTTTAATTTAATTTTCTTAATAGAAAATTGGATTAGGCCTAATAGGAGTTTTGTAATAGATTTTAATTAATTCTTTTGCTCCTAATTGCATAGTGAATCCTTTTCGTTAAGTTAACCTAAAACCATGACTAGGTTATATTAAGAAATTTTTGTGATATAAAACTATTTCTAGCTATTGTTTGAAGTAGGAAACTTTGAGTTAGTTTCTTTGAGTTTTCCTTTTGACTTTGCTTTGTTGGTTTTGTGTGTTATGTTGCTATTGTTGTTGTGTTATGTGATCCCTTTGTTATATGCTTATTGTGTTCATTGTTTGTCTCGTAGAGTTTCCTGAGTGCTAAGTTTCTACGACTTTTTAGCTTACGAGGATCATCGAAGGCAAGTCTTGATCATGTTATTTCTATACCTATGTTTTTGTGCATTAGAATTGTCACCACCCCACCATGCATGCAAGTGAAATTTGAAGTCATTAAACTTGAGTAGTATCATGTGGTAGGATGAACCAATCCCTTGTTACCATGACCCGGACGTAGTAGTTACTTTGCTATGCTCGAGACGGGTTTTGGGTATGAGTGATATTCATAAGCAAGATTGAGAGTCAATGATGATGACAACCCATGAACTACAATGATCAAGATGGACTTCGAAAAATCACTACTGGTGGAGGATTTGTTGACGGCACTCGGAGAACCCAGGGTGGTGGATGCATGGAGAAGCGCCATGACATCTTCGGAAAGCTTCACCCAGCCACAAAGAGAAGGATGGATGCCCCATGACCGAAGTTCGGCAGCCGCAAGCCATTATGGGCTCGCTGGGTTGACCTTAGTAGTGACGCTTGGACGTACTACGAGATGTAGAAGAACGGTAGGATTGATGGGTACCCAAAGGGTAAGAACTCTTTGAAGACCCTGTTTATTCGCCTGCCTTCAAACACCATGAAGTGTGAAGACTTTAAAGGAGGGAATGATTCTTATGGGAAAGGCTAAACCTCTCGCAGAGTTAAAGATCTAATCGATAGCCGTGTCCCCGCCAACATTTGAGCCTCCGAACTTGGAAGTATTCGGATATCTCAACACTAAAACTAATGGATTAATTTGAGGGGTTTATGACTTAATAATTTGGGGAACGAGATATTGGTTGGCGGAACCATCTCAATAACTACCAACAATTGTAGTAATTTGCAAGCAAGTCCATTGTAGTAGGATAAAATTTGCTTTTTCCAAAATGATGAAACTTAGAGCTCCAGACCAAAATGCATATAGTGTTAGTAAGTTTATTATTGTTGTTCTTCATGACTTGCCAGCTTATTCCAAAAGCTGATTCCACATGGCTGCAACGCCTTATGTTGCGAGGTATATTCCGATCAGAGTGAGGCTACGCTCCGCGCTGGCATTGCCCTTGGAGTCGGATGGACTCGCTTACCTTCGACGCTCCGCAGTTGTTATTAGTTTATTTCTCATGAGTTGGCCTTGAGCCCAATTTATTCCCTTGTAATAAAGACTCTATATGAGAATCGCTTTAATGATATTCAGGTGTGATTGAACTTTGATTACTTTATCGATGATCGTGAGTACCAAAGATGATCTTGGGATGGCTGCATACGTAGATTTGACCGATTTTGGGTCGTCGCCATGATGATCATGCTTTGTAACCGGTTATCGGCAACGCAGGAGCCATATGGTTGTGGCTTTATTGTATGAAATGCAAAGCTATGTAATTGCTTTACTTTATCACTAAGCGGTAGCGATAGTCGAGAAGCAATAGTTGGCGAGACGACAACGATGCTACGATGGAGATCAAGGTGTCGCACGGTGACGATGGTGATCACGACGAGCTTCGAGATGGAGATCACAAGCACAAGATGATGATGGCCATATCATATCACTTATATTGATTGCATGTGATGTTTATCCTTTATGCATCTTATCTTGCTTTGATTGACGGTAGCATTTTAAGATGATCTCTCACTAAAATTATCAAGACGTGTTCTCCCGAGTATGCACCTGCCAAAGTTCGTCGTGCCCGACACCACGTGATGATCGGGTGTGATAAGCTCACGTCCATCTACAACGGGTGCAAGCCGTTTTGCACACGCAGAATACTCAGTTAAACTTGACAGCCTAGCATATGCAGATATGGCCTCGAACACGGAGACCGAAGGTCGAGCGTGAATCATATAGTAGATATGATCAACATAGTGATGTTCACCATTGAAAACTACTCCATCTCACGGATGATCGGTTATGGTTTAGTTGATTTGGATCACGAATCACTTAGATGACTAGAGAGATGTCTATCTAAGTGGGAGTTCTTAAGTAATATGATTAATTGAACTTAAATTTATCATGAACTTAGTACCGATAGTATTTTGCTTGTCTATGTTTATGTAGATAGATGGCTCGCTGTTGTTCCGTTGAATTTTAATGCCCTTGAGAAAGCAAAGTTGAAAGATGATGGTAGCAATTACACGGACGGGTCCGAATTTGAGGATTATCCTCATTGTCGCATGTAAGAATTACGCCCCGAAGCACCGGGGTGCCAGCTCGCCGCAGGAGCAATGCCGGTTGTGAATGTCCGCGAGCAAAGTGATGACTACTCTATAGTTCAGGTGCCATGCTTTACGGCTTAGAACCGGTCTTCAACGACGTTTGAACGCATGGAGCATATGAGATGTTCCAAGAGTTGAAGTTAATATTTCAAGCAAATGCCCGGATTGAGAGATATGAGGTCTCCAATAAGTTCTATAGCTGCAAGATGGAGGAGAATAGTTCGCCAGGAGCATATACTCAAAATGTCGGGTATAATAATCACTTGATTCAACGGAGTTAATCTTCCGGATGATAGTGTCATTGATGAATTCTCCAATCACGCCACCAAGCTACAAGAGCTTCGTGATGAACTATAATATGCAAGGGATGACCAAGACAACCCGAGCTCTTCGCAATGCTAAAAGTGGAGGTAGAAATCAAGAAAGAGCATCAAGTGTTGATGGTCAACAAGACCACTAGTTTCAAGAAAAGGGCAAAGGAAGAAGAAGGAACTTCAAAAGAACAGCAAGAAAGTTGCTGCTCAAGAGAAGAAACCCAAGTCTGGACCTAAGCCTGAAACCGAGTGTTTCTACCGCAAGCAAACTGGTCACGGAAGCGGAACTGCCCCAAGTATTTGGCGGATAAGAAGGATGGCAAGGTGAACAAAGGTATATGTGATATACATGCTATTGATGTGTACCTTACTAGAGCTCGAGTAACACCGGTATTTGATACGGGTTCTTGCTAATATTTGCAACTCAAAACAGGACTACGGAATAAGCGAGCACCGCAAAGGACGAGGTGACGAGCGTGGGAACGGTTCCAAAGTCGATGTGATCGCGTCGGCACGCTACCTCTACATCTACCTTCGGATTAGTTTTAGACCTAAATAATTGTTATTTGGTGCCAGCGTGAGCATGAACATTATATCGGATCTTGTTTGATGCGAGACGGTTATTCATTTAAATCAGAGAATAATGGTTGTTCTATTTATATGAGTAATATCTTTATGGTCATGCACCCTTGAAGAGTGGTCTATTTTATTAAATCTCGATAGTAGTAATACACATATTCATAATGTCGAAGCCAAAAGATGCAGAGTTAATAATGATAGTGCAACTTATTTGTGGCATCGCCGCTTAGGTCATATCGGTATAAAGCGCATGAAGAAACTCCATACCGATGGACTTTGGAATCACTTGATTATGAATCACTTGGTACTTAGTAAACGTGCCTCATAGGCAAGATGACTAAAACACCGCTCCCGGTTCTATGGAGAGAGCAACAGATTTGTGGAAATCATACATACCGATGTATGTGGTCCGATGAATGCTGAAGCTCGTATGATATCGTTATTTTTCACCTTCACATGATTTAAGCAGATATGGGTATATCTTTAATGAAGCATAAATCTGAAACATTTGAAAAGTTCAAAGAATTTCAGAGTGAAGTTGAAAATCATCGTAACAAGAAAATAAAATTTCTACGATCTGATCGTGGAGGAGAATATTTGAGTTACGAGTTTGGTCTACATTTGAAAAATTGCGGAATAGTTTCGAACTAACGCCAATCGAACACCACAGCAGAATGGTGTGTCCGAACGTCGAATCGTATTTACTAGATATGGTACGATCTATGATGTCTCTTACCGATTTACCGCTATCATTTTGGGGTTATGCTTTAGAGACGGCCGATTCACGTTAAATAGGGCACCATCAAAACTGCTAAGACTCCTTATGAACTATGGTTTGGCAAGAAACCGTTGTCGCTTCAAAGTTTGGGGCTGCGATGCTTATGTGAAAAACTTCAACCCGATAAGCTTGAACCCAAATCGAAAAATGTGTCTTCATAGGATTCCCAAAGGAAACAGTTGGGTACACCTTCTATCACAGATCCGGATAGACATTCGTGTAAGAATGGATCCTTTCTAGAGAAGGAGTTTTCCTCAAACAAGTGAGGGGAAAAAGTAGAACTTGATGAGGTAAAGATCAGCCCTTATTGGAAAATGGTT
>JAHIAM010021048.1:0-46174 GCA_021605205.1 Aegilops longissima | reverse complement strand
ATGGACAAAATGCAAAAGGAAGAAAAACCCAACCATGGAGGGAATATCATATCACAATGCCGAAAATGGCAAGAGTTGGAGTTACAAATATGGAAAGTTACATCCGGGTGTTACAACACTCCACCACTACAAGAGGATCTCGCCCCGAGATCTAGGACTGAAAGAACTCGGATATTCGAACGGAGGTGATCCTCACGCCCTGTGTGGCTTCTCGGTCGAATGGTGTGGCCACTTCACTTTCAGGAATTGGATTGACTTGTTGCGGTCTTGCACTCGTTTCTTCAAGAATAGCAACGGGTGCTCATGATAAGAGAGATCTTCTTGGAGGTCAATTTCTTCGGTTGATAGTGCGCCAGAGTCTTGAAGCACTTGGGAAGCTGTGACACGTGAACCACATCGCACGCTATGGGTTGGACGAAGCTCGTTGATAGGCTAGATCGCTTTTGCCAATGATCTTGAAAGGACCCACGATCTAGGGCAAGCTTCCTTTGATACCGGCGACGAGTGCCTTTCATTGAGAGACGCGAGGTAGACATGGTCTCCGATTTCAAAAGCCACATCACGGTGCTTGTCATCATAATAGTTCTTCCGCGCGATTATGCGGCTTTGAGATTCTCACAATGACTCGCACATTTCTTCGCTTCGGATCAAGTCGCTGCAAGAAGTTGGCGCTCACGTGTCTCGACCAATTGAGAGGAGTACGACACTTTCTGCCATAGAGAATTTCGAACGGGCCTTGCCCGAACTCGCTTGAAGCTGTTGTTGTAGGAGAACTCGCATATGGAAGACAATCTTCCCACTTCATACCAAGGAAATGACACAAGCCCCGAGCATATCTTCAAGGATTTGATTGACTCGCCGACTTGGCCACTTGTTTGAGGATGGAAAGCTGCTGAAACAAATGTTGGTGCCCATGGCCTTCAAAAGAATCCCAAAACTTGGAGGTAAAGATGCTGCCACGGTCTCAAGAGATCACTTGTGGAATTCCGCAAGGAGACAATCCTGATGTGTATAGCTCGCAACCGAGCTTCTTTGATGGATTCTTTGATAGGAAGAAAATGAGCCACTTTAGTAAGCTTGTCAATGACAACGAAGATAGCATCATTTCCACGCTTTGACTTTGGAAATCCAGTACAAGTCCATCTCGATATGATCAAACTTCCATTCCGAATAGCAAGAGGTTGGAGGAGACCAGCTGGTCTTTGGTGTTCTGCTTTCACTCTTCCGCAGACATCACACTCATTCACGAATTGAGCAATTTCGCCTCATTCGAGTCCACCAATACGACTGCTTGAGGTCATGGTACATCTTCGCATTTCCAGGATGAATGGATAGAAGCGAATTGTGTGCCTCGCTCATAATGACTTTACATAGATCACCCTTAGGAAACACAATCCGTCCTCAAGAAAAGAGTATCTTTGTCATCAATGTGGAAGCACTTGTACTTGAAATGCCCTTGTCGATACCACGCTTCACCTTTTTCACCATGGTATCCAGGAGTTGAGCCTCACGAATCTGATCTTCCAAAGTAGGAGAGACTATGAGGTTGGCAAGAAAGCCTTGAGGAACAACTTGAAGATTCAGCTTGTGGAAAGCTTCACGAGATCCGTTGAAGGGCTTGAGGATTAAACTGCTGCAGAAGCCTTCCTGCCAAAGCATCTGCAATCACATTGGCCTTGCCCGAGTATATTCAATATTCGGATTGTACTCTTGAATCATTTCACCCATCGAGTTTGCCTCGAGGTTGAGGTTGGGTTGAGTGAAGATATACTTGAGGCTCTTGTGATCGGTGAAAATGTCCACTTTCCTTCCCAACAAGAGATGTCTCCATGTTATCAATGCATGGACAATCGCCGCCAACTCAAGATCGTGAGTGGGCTAGTTCTTTTCTGGGCTTCAATCGCAGAGGTATAGGCCACAACTCTTCTCTTGCATTAACACACAGACCGAGACCTTGAAGAGAAGCATCACGTAAAACTTCAATGGCTTGGATTCATCAGAGGAGTCAAGACAGAGCTGGGTATTGAAAGCAACGCCACACTCGTGGAGACCGATATACTTCACATGCTTCGAGGAGGTTGGAAAGAGGATTTGCAATCTTGGAGAAATTCTCAACGAATCTTCGCAATAGCTTGCAAGTCCAAGAAAATCGCGAAGTCGCTTGACATTCCGAGGAGGTTCCCAATTCACAACCGCAGACACCTTCTCGGATTAACAGCGATGCCCTTGGCGGAGATGATGTGACCAAGGTAAAGCACTTCATCAAGCCAAAATTCACATTTGGAAAACTTCGATAGAATTGATACTCGAGCTTGTCGAGCACCAATCGCAAATGTTTGGCATGATCCTTCTTATTCTTGGAGAAGACCAAAATATCATCAAGATAGACCAAGACGAATTCATTGGTGTAGGGTTGAAGATGAAGTTCATCATCCGAGAGAATGTTGGAGGAGCATTGACAAGGCCGAAAGACATGACAAGATATTCATAAGAACCAAAGCTTGTTCTAACGCTGTCTTGGGAATATCTTGTTCACGAATGCGAATTTGATGATAACCCATACGAAGGTCAAGCTTGAGAACACTTTAGCACCTTTGAGTTGCTCAAAAGCTCATTGATGTTGGGAAGTGGATACTTGTTCTTGATTGTCTTCTTATTCAATGGACAGTAATCGACGCAAAGTCGGTCCGCGCCATCCTTCTTCCGACAAAAGAACACCATTAACCCTAAGGGGATGAACTCGGTCCGATCAAACCCAGACGCCTTGTTCATCGAGCTGCTTCTTCAATTCCTTCAGCTCATTAGGTCCAAGCTTGTATGGACGCTGCAACGGGTTCAAAGGCGTGCTCAAGATCGATAACGTTGGCCCAAAAGCCCGCGATTTAGGTAGAAATGGCAAAACTTGTGTTTTTTCAGAATTTGCTATTTTCCCCATCTCAGCGGGATTTACGCCTGCTTACGTAGTTCGTCTAATCTGAGGCCAAACTTAGGTTCCGCTCATAGGTTTTCCACACTCGCATGTTTTCGCTTTCGCCTTTTCTTATCTTTAGACGCATGCGGTGTTCATAATCGCCTTCTTTCCATCAAGGCCGAGCCATACCATAGAAACATGAACCAGGGCTATTCACGACGCTGCTGTCACTGTCCGTCGGGCACGACATGCAGCGCCGCGGAGGCAAGCGCTCAGGTTGCTGCGTTAGATTTATTGGCGCCGAAAGGGAGATTGGCTGAGCTGGACACAAGGATGCACGCCGCGCAGGTTAAGGAGCGGTAATGGCCGTCCGTCGCCAAGTTTGGCTCGCCATCCTCACCGCCAAGTTTGGCCGCCATCCTCTCCATGCTGGTGATCGACCGCACGGCCGGTAAGTGCTCGCCATGGTGGGCGCGTGATCATGGTCATGTGCCAGGTCGCGAACGCGCAGGGTGCCGGTTCGCATGTCGGGCGCCGCCATCTGGATCATCCCCGCCAGATCTTCCCGGCGAAGATCCGGTCGGCGGGTAGTCGGTGAGCGTGTCGACCACGCCTGGGCTCACCTTCCCGCAGACGCAGACCTTCCTCACCCCGCCTGTGCCGCCTGGCACGCCCACGCTCTCCTACTACGCAGCTCGGGTGGTGGCCCTCACGGCCTTGGTCTTGGTCTTCCTGCCGGAGACCAAGGGCGCCCCTCGAGTCCATGGGCTCCGCCCGGGAGCGCCACTCGTAATCGGAAGAGGTTCGCGGCGACGCCAATGCCGCACAAACCAGCTTCATCTCCGTCAGATCAACATGAGCTTTTGTCCGCTCAACTAATAACCAAACCGTGTGCCAGCGCTCGTTAAAGTTTTATTTAGAAGGCATTCTTCTTCTTCTTGCTTGGACTTGAGTATCTTGTATTGACTGCTGGATGAATTTACATGTTGTTATCATGGATGCTAAATGTCTTTCCTTTTCTTTGACAACTTGGAAATGGGTATGTTATTAATCGTCATGTATATATGTATCATGTTCTTGTGCAATGGAATCTTTCTAATGAAACGCTTGATCACCGAATATCTTCAACATGAGTATTTGTTGGTCAATCAATCATAGTTGACTCAGACCCAAAACATGAGTTCATATATTGTTGGGAACGCTAGAAAATAAAAATTTCTACGCTCACCAAGATCAAAAGCTCTACAAGCAGCACGACGGCGCAGTGGTGGAAGTAGCGTGCTGGCTCTGCAGGGTTTTAAAGCTCACGAGAGGGGAGAGGTGTTAGGAGAGGGCTGCCAGTGAGCAGTGGGTGAGCCTCCCTCCCCTCTTATAGGGCCCTGGGGCGCCGCCCCTAGAGATCCCATCTCAGCAATAGGGGTGGCTTGCCCCAACTCAGTGGGCCCCACCTGTGAGGATCTTGAGAAGAAGTGTCTAGAGGGGGGTGATTAGTCACTAGTACCAATGTTGCAGCTTTTAACTTTTTAGGTTTAAGGAGTTTAGGCACAAGTTTAACATTCACGATACATAACAAGCAAGCATGCAAAGAGTATGTGAGCAGCGGAAAGTAAAGCATGCAACTTGCAAGAATGTAAAGGGAAGGGTTTGAGAATTCAAACTAAATTGGAGACACGGATGTTTTTGTCGTGGTTCCGATAGGTGGTGCTATCGCATATCCACGCTGATGGAGACTTCAACCCACTAAGGGTAACGGTTATGCCGAGTCCACGGAGGGCTCCACCCACAAGGGTCCACGAAGAAGCAACCTTGTCTATCCCACCATGGCCGCCACCTAAGGACTTGCCACTAGCGGTAGATCTTCACAAGTAGGCGATCTCCTGCCCTTACAAACTCCTTGGTTCAACTCCACAATCTTGTCGGAGGCTCCCAAGTGACACCTAGCCAATCTAGGAGACACCACCTCCAAGAAGTAACAAATGGTGTGTTGATGATGAACCTTGCTCTTGTGCTTCAAATGATAGTTCCCCAACACTCAACTCTCTCTCATAGGATTTGGATCTGTGGAAAGAGTGGGAAAGCAACTTGGGAAGGCTAGAGATCAAGATTCTGTGGTTGAAATGGAATATCTTGGCCTCAACACATGAGTAGGTAGTTCTCTCTCGAAATAGGATGATGAAGTAGGCTTGTTCCATGGCCCAATGAAGAGGGAGGTGGAGGTATATAGCCTCCATAATAAAACAACTGCTACACAATTTACTAAACTAGGGACCGAATCATCAAACCTCGGCCTGACCGATTTAGCAAACCTAGTGACCGTTAGGGTTTTCGGGACCGGGATATGAAACTCGGTAGGGTTAGGGAGGCATAACGTATCTGGTGAGACTGACACAAATTGGTGGACCGATTTTGGTAATTAGCTAACCAGAGAGTTGGTCGTGCAAACTTGATGGACCGACACTCAAACTCGTGAGACCGAATTTGGTAATAAGTTAACCGAGAGTTTGCATTGTCTCTGTAGTACTGACATAATGAACCTCGGTGAGACCGATTTTGTAATGGACATGTGAGAGAGATTAATCCCATCTCGTGAGACTGAGATCCCTATTGAAACCGATTTGCCTAGGGTTTGTGGCAAGCTATGACATCCGAACCCGTGCTTTAATAGAAAGAATCTGGAATGAGTTTGACTTTAGGTTTAGGTCATATGTGGATGTGAAAAGTAGTGGAGGGTTTTGGAGCATATCACTAAGCGCATGAAGCAAGAGGCTCATTACAACACCTCATCCTTCTTGATAGTATTGGCTTTTCCTATAGACTCAATGTGATCTTGGATCACTAAATGTAAAATAGAGTCTTGAGCTTGAAGCTTGAGCCAACTTTGTCCTTAGCATCTTGAAGGGGTTCCCATCCTTAGTCCATGCCACTCCATTGTTGAACTTATCTGAAACATACTAGATAAAAGTGTTAGTCCATCAAGAGATATGTTGACATTAATTACCAAAACCACCTAGGGAGCACTTGTGCTTTCAATCTTCCCTTTGGTAATTGACGGCAACATACATCAAAGCGTTAGACAAAGATATAAAGAATAGCAAGTAAAGCTTTGGAAAGACATGTAACAAGCATAGGCTTCCCTATATGTATGCAATCATGTGAATATGGAATATAGAAGCATGTGAGAGCATAACCATGATAGAGTAGGCAATGTTACATGTATCTTGGCCATATGCATTAGAGCAAAGAATATTCAAGAAAATACCTTCATGCTCATGAGTCCTTCTTAAAAAAAGATGTACATCAGAAGAATTCCTCATACACATGAGTGTGATGCATATACTTACCTTGTAGTCTTGAGTTGGCTTAGGTGGAATGAACCTGCACAAACAAGGTTAGATAACATATGCATCTACCGCCAGAGCAAATGTAAGAAACCACAAGAATACCAAGACTGGGATGACATGTAGAGAGTACTGGTACCACATTGGATTAGACATGTCCCAAGAGTAAAGATATGCAATGAATTTAAATGATTCTTTCCCTTAGATGTCTTGCTCCCTGAATCTAGCATGGGATACCGGGAGAAGATAGGGAACAGTAAAATCAGAGCTGAAAGATATAAATGAATAGAGCTAATGCAAATAAGACATGAACATGTCTTTCCCCCAAAAAGACATGTGGCATCTCTCCTCTTGAACATCAAGCATCTGGATCCTTGAGAAAACTTTTACTTGAGTATTCTCTGAGATCTTTTCCCCAATACTCTCTCCTTTGAAGTGATAAGCTTTGATGTGATCTCTCTCTCCCCTTGACATTAATTTCCAAGAAGGGTCTGGAATTTGTTGTGAATGGGTTTGGTCCTTGAGTCACAACACAAAGCACTGGATAAACTTGTGATGCTTGTAGAGGACAAGATTCATTGAGTGGAGCTGGATTTAGAAGAAACACAGAATAAGTGGCAAAACTGTTTTCCTGTTGGGAAATCGTGGCACCGAGTGGTATGCTTGGATGTATCGAAGGATTCGTGGACGAAAACAACAAATCGGTGAAAAACCGAATCGAGAAAACACTTGTCACCTCAGCTCACTAAACTAGTAAGATCTCACAAAGATTTGCAAGGAATTTACTGAATGATATGCAATGAATTGATGCAAGAAATGCAGAGCAAATGAAAAGAAAAGAAAGAAGTATGAAGTTTTTTTGAAAGGGGAAACAAATATGCATGAGACAAATGCAAAAACACAGAAAACAACGAGAGAACTTATCTAGAGATGGTGGCGATAAAGTCACCTATGTTAGAGTATATTGACTTAGGAGTCAAGTGAGATCACTTGATCATAGGTCACACTCATCGCTTAAGCTCAAAATGGGTTACCATTTTTGTTTAACATCTTGATGTATTCACATCTTGTTGAGTTGCTTTAGCTCATGACTTGAGTAAAGCTCTCTAAGATGGAATAGTACATTGGTTGGTGGTGTTGACCATGTAGTTGAACTTGTGTGGGTTGCTCAAGGTTGATGTAGCTCATCAAGAGTTGGGAGCACCACTTGGAATTTGAGTCCATCTACCTACATGGGTTAGTTCTTGCAAGGAGTAGCACTTGTATATCCAAAATGATAATCATGAAGCTAACATAGAGTTTCGTCAAAGGATATGTTTGAATGATTTCGCTTCCTTGTCTTCAACCACCATTGTGTAGAGACTTGGTGATGTAGAGATTGCTCAAGATGTGAGGATTACAATCTATGGAATTTGATTCAACCAAGTACCTACATGGGTTAGATAATATGCAAGATGAAATATATCCAAGATATAATATCATCATAAGGGAGATATCATGGATTAGTCATAAGCTCATGTCTTGCATGTATCCAACAGAGTTTCTACTCCAAGTTTGAAGCATCAATGATGTTCAATTCTCCTCTCAACCTGCAAAACACTTTCTCATAAAGAGGTTTAGTAAATATATCCGCTAATTGCTTTTCAAAAGTAACATGCTTAAGATTAATGTCACCCTTAGCAACATGATCTTGAATGAAATGATGTCAACTTCAATATGCTTAGTTCGAGAATGTTGTACGGATTATGACCAATTTTGATAGCACTTTCATTGTCACAAAGCAATGGAACATGTTTCACATATATCCCATAATCTTTAAGAGTTTGGGTCATCCAAAGTAATTGAGCACAACATGAACCAGCTGCAATGTACTTCGCTGCAGATAAGGATACCGAGTTTTGTTTCTTGGAGGACCAAGACACAAGAGATCTACCAAAAATTAACAAGTACCAAGTGGACTTTCTATCAACCTTTTCTTCGGCATAGTCCGAGTCGGAGTAGCCAACAAGATCGAAGAGGCCCTCTTAGGATACCAAATGCCAAAATTTGTTGTATGAATTAAGTTTCTCACTATCCTTTTACGGCCTTAAGATGACATTCTTTAGAGCAGCTTGATATCTTGCACACATGCACACACTTAGCATAATATCGGGACGTGAAGCATAGGTATAACAATGATCCAATCATAGAGCGATAAACCTTTTGATCAACCGTTTACCATCTTTGGTCAAATCAAGATGTCCACTAGTAGGCATGGGTGTAGACATACCTTGCACTCTTGCATATTGAACTTTTGAATAAATCCTTAGTGTACTTCGCTTGAGATACAAAAGTACCTTCCTTAGTTTTCTTGATTTGCAACCAAGAAGAATTTGAGTTCACTCATCATTGACATCTCAAACTTCCCACATTAGTTTTCCAAACTGTCACTAAAGTGAGGGTTAGTTGATCCAAATATGATATCATCAACATAAATTTGGCATACAAATATTCTCCATTAACCCTTTTAGTAAAAAGTGGAATCAATTTTCCCAATTTCAAAGCCTTTTCAAGAAGAAACTTGATCAAGCATTTATACCATGCTATAGGAGCTTGTTTAAGACCATAAAGGGCTTTGTGAAGTTTGTAAACATGATTTGGTTTCTTAGGATTGACAAAGCCGAGGTTGTTTAACATAAACTTCCTCCTGTATTTCACCATTTAGAAAACACTTTTAATGTCCATTTGGTACAAGGTGATATTATGGTGATTAGCATAGGCAAGTAAGATGCTAATGGATTCAAGTCTAGCAACGGAGCATAAGTCTCACCATAGTCCATACCTTCGACTTGTGTGTAGCCTTGGCACTAGACGGCTTTGTTGAACTACTTGTCCATCTTCATCTTGCTTGTTGTGAAACACCCATTTGGTACCAATGATGTTGTGGTTGTTGTGGGCTTCTCAACCAATGTCCAAACTTGGTTTCTCTCAAAGTTGTGTAGCTCTTCATGCATAGCATTTATCCAACCGGATCTTCCAATGCTTCTTCGACCTTCATAGGTTCAATGCTAGAGATGAAAGAATAGTTTTCACAAAAGTTAGCTAAACGAAGTTTTAGAGCGAGTGATTCTCCCAGCTTGAATATCATTGTAGATTTGCTCGATGGGATGGTCTTTAGAAATTCTTTCTCAACTCGTGAAAGCTTTTGCTTGGGTCTCGCTGAACATCTTCTTCATCTTGCTCTTCTTCTTCTTGATCTTCTTCATTGTTGGCGCTTGTCGCTTTTGTCGTGGTGGAGAAGGAGGTTGTTGACGCTCGTGATGTTCTTCCTCGCTTTCTTCATCTTGGTGTGTTCCACTTGTGGATGCTTCCGTATCAACTCTTGGTTCACCTTGTCGTGATGTAGAAGCTTCCACTTGGACGACGGTACTCTCCTTCACCTCCGCTGACAGACCTTGCCAATAGACAAGTCTTGGATTGCTTCAAGGGTCTTTGTCTCCTACATCAATTGGCAATTGCTCTACTTGCAAGCCGTTAGATTCATCAACTCACATCTACCGCCCTTCAACCTTTCGGTGAAATTGTTGTAGACACGTAAGTGTGAGAGTTTGAGCCATAACCTAGTAGGAAACCTTCATGAGACTTAGGAGCAAACTTTGAACGACGATGCTTATCAAGAATGTAGCACTTTGAGCCAATACTCGAAAGTATCCAACTTGGGGTTTGTTACCGTGAGGAGCTCATATGTTGCCTTGCCGAGTAGCTTGTGAAGATACGTTGATTTGTTGCATGACAAGCTGTCTCAACCGCTTCGCCCAAAAAGTGTTTCAGTAGTCTTGTACTCATCAAGCATCGCTCGCCATTTCGATGAGCGTCTCGTTCTTCCTCTCAACAACTCCATTTTGTTGAGGTGTACGTAGACTTAGAACTCGTGGTGAAACTTCTTCACAAGAAAGGCCCACATTTGCATTCTTGAACTCCGCTCCGTTGTCGCTAACCTTCTTGATCTTCACTTCAAACTGATTTTGGGCCTTCCTAGCAAAGTTTTTGAAGATCTTTTGACCTGCGATTTATCATCGAGAAAGAACACCCACGAAATCTTGAAAAATCATCAACTATAACTAGACCAAAGAATTTCCACCAGGCTTTTGTGTTTGGAACCAAAAAGATCCATATGAAGTACCTCAAGTGGCCTCCTTGTGGTCATGATATTCTTCACGGATGCCTCCTCCAACCTGTTTACCGCCGACAAGCACTCAAAGTCTATCCTTATCAAATATGACATCGTTAACTCCAAGGATATGATTTTAATAAGCTTGTCAAGATTTCTCATGCCAACGTGACCTCGTCATGCCATAACCAACCTTTTGAGGATTTAGTAATTAAGAAAGTTTTAGGTTGTGCCTTTTAGAGAAATCAACAATGTAAAGATCACCCTCACGTGATACCGTAAAGAACATTTTATGATTGTATCGACGAAACACTTGACAATCTACTTCAGAATAGGACATTGAAACCAAATCAGCAAGTCTAGAGACAAGGTAAGTTGTAGCCAAGAGATTCAACGAGCATGACATTCGAATGGAGCTATCATGTGATATGGCCACCTTACCAAGGCCAACCACCTTACCTTTGAGTTGTCACCGAAGTGACATACTTTCGAGGACTATCATTTTCAGCAAGCTCACTTAAACATGTCTTTATCTCCGTCATGTGATCGGTACATCCACCGTCAAGAACCCATTCCTTTCCTCCCGACATATCCCAAACATTTGCAATAAGACCAAATGTCTCATTGCATCATCAAGATCAAGTCATCATCATCCTCATCATAGTATCCATGTTCAACATCGCCATGTGGTGGATCAAGTCCTAGAGAGGGTAATTCGTTAGGAGTGAGTTTGACAATGATCTTGCTTATGAATTCTTATAGCTTCGGAAATAATATCACCAATAATTCCAACATCTCCTTTGGCACGCACAAGGTCGGTAAGTTCAAATAGACGATCACCAAACATAGGATCACTAGTCACTAGTAGAAAAAGGGCCTATAGTCCCGTTGGTGAGGGGTTTTAGTCTCGTTCATGAAAACCGACTAAAGGGTCAGTACTAATGACTCTGATTTTTAGTCCGGTTCAATCCAACTGGGATGTATGGGCTCCACGTGGCCTGTCCAATGAGCCCAGTAGGAATTGGTCCCAAGGTGGCACCAACCGACCAATAGGCATCCACGCGTCAGCATTTCTATGGCTGTGATTTTTGTTTTTTTAAAGGGGGGGTTGGAGGTTTTGGGGGTTAATTTAGGTGTTTCATATTGTGCTATAGCTAGCTAATTAATAGAGAAAAGTGTCCTCTCTTTGTCCGGTTAATCGACGCACGCATTATACATAACAAGATAGAGAGGACTAGCTAGACACGCTTAGCTAGCTAGTAATTAAGCAAATGAAGATCGCCATGAACATATATGCATACAGAGAGTGATATCGACCAATTCCTTCTCCGAGATTGGCTTAACAAGTTCTCGTGATATCTATCCGACACTACCGCTACATATATATACACAATTGTCTTTACAAATATATAATCTCCAACATACGGACGCTGCGGTCCACATAGTATTCTTTGCCTTCAGCGATCACGTGGTCAAGAAAGAATGCCGCCAATTCCTCTTGAATTGCTCGCGATGATCCTGGTGCTAGGAGTTCATCCCGCATCCAAACATCTAATTTTAAGAAAGCGGCAATATATATATATATATATATATATATATATATATATGAATGAATGAAACTCAACACAAATGATGGTAATAAAATAAAATTGTGAATATTTTATTTACGCACTTCATATTGTTTGTCGGAGTAGCCCCCACAACGTGCGTGTGGCGGATGGACCGCAAACGTAGTATCCACAGAAATCATTCCCTTGTTCCTCCCACAACCACTTTACAAGAAACAGAGGTCAATCAACTGATAATTAGCAAGCATGCTAAATGGTATTGATGAAACTAGCGCTGAATCACTAGGAGATGCGGAATATGCTACTATATAGTACTTACTTTCAGGTGTCTAAATTGCAGCTTCGGTAGTCCCGAGCTTTTTGGTGAATTTTCTCCAAGCCCTGCCATACAAAGAAAACAATTACTTGACATCGTAAATGAACAAAGTTGTGATATGGTGGATAATGATCATTTAACTTACTTCGAGCATTTCACCATGTCCGCATACTCCTTGGGATCTTTTCGTGAGTCTAAGACAGCATTACTCCCTTCTCAAGCTTAATCTCTAGGAGAATATAGTGGTAGCGCGCACACATGCATAACTCATCAATATTACATTACTATAACCTGACTAATAAGGAACCGAATATGCCACAAGACAGTAACACTCACTTGAAGTTGTAAGGAAAGAGTATTATATCTTTGTGTTCACTTATTACCAACGACAGCAAGTTGGCCTCGTATTTTTCTTTTAAATTCAACCTCAGATTTATCTATGAGATATGTGTTAATGAACCCAATATCACCCACTTGTCTTTTCTTCAATTCGCCATCTTCAATCTGATAATATAGTGAGGATAATTATAAATACATGCAATGAAAGGGCTGAGTTATATAGAGAGACTTAATGACAGAAGTAGTACTACTTACGTGACAAGAGTGTGTGACCGCTGCTTTATCGAGGGCCAATTGATTGAAAACTGATAGAACTCCTCAAATGGAATAGGCAATAGCTCAATTCCAAGGAGGTCATGCCTTTTAACTCTCACATACAAAGTGCTCCTCCCTGCACTTTTGCAGGTTTTCATGTACCAATCATGCAATCTTCGTGATCATCGCTGATAGAGAACTTTCATCTTGACGAGGCTTCCCGTATCAGATCTTTGTATCTCGCACCTCCAAGAAATCATAATGTACATCGTCGGGCAGGTAATCTGCAGGATTGTTATAATCGCACCATCCTCGGATCGATGATGTCGCTAGCAGGCACCTTGAGCGGGGGGCACGACATTGCCACGAGCCGGGCAATTTGTTTCCAGCTCATCGTTCTTTCATCCTTTGATCACCGATGCATTTCCGACCTCTCCGCCTGCAAATGCCTTTCCAATAATGCGCCATAGTTGCCTTTTCGGGCGGAGACTTGGGTGGTTTTGTCGTAGCAGCCAAGTGCGCTTCGCTTTCACCGATCTCCCCGAGGTGGATGTCTCTTTGCTTTCAACCCTTGAAACCAGTTATCCACTTCGGGTCTCCGCTGATCTTCGCTTTCCTCCCTTCCTTCACGGTAATCTCTCCGAGTCTTCGTGAGAAGGACCGATTTGTACTTCCCGCCTTTTGTACCGCTAGATGCCGGGCAGAGCAGACGAGCGGATGTCTTCTTTTCCTTGCTTACGAGGCGAGGAGAAGGACTACGACGCTACCGGAGCAGCCGGAGCGGCGTATGGTCTCTTCCGCTTCTTGCCGACAGGCGGAGAAGGAGGAGGCTGGCTGCTCGGGCACCAAGCAGGCGGAGAAGGAGGCGGAGTGCCGCCACGCCGGAGAAGGAGCCGCCGAGTGCCCCGATCGCCACCGCCGAGGAGGCGGTGGAGGAGGCGGAGTGCCTAATCGCCGAGGAGGAGGAGGAGGCGGAGGCGCCCACTGAAGGTTGATGAGATCCTTCCGCCATAGGCATGGAGTCTTCGTGAGCGTAACTCAGCCGATACTCCCTTCACCGGTAGGGTGGTCAAGACGAGGTCCTCAAATCCTCCGTTATTTCATCGACCACCATAGTTCATATCCTTCGAATCGGCCGCAGGAAAAGTTGAGTAGGATAAAACAGAGCCAACAGCCGCTTTACCTTCAAATTGCTCCATTGCGCATAAGGTGGCAATTTTCAGCATCCGTGGATAGCATCCACGGATAGCTGGCAGGAGCCGCCAAGGCATGCCGCTCTAGCTGAAGCAGCTCGGTGGAAGCCACGCCGCCTCCGCCGGGTAGAAGCGGGGAAGCTTCGGCAGTTTCGTCGCGATTCCCGCTTCTCGCTCCTCTTCATTCCTCTAGCCCCATTACCCTTTCTGCAGGCCTGCATTTGGCTCTGCTCCAGTTTCTTCCTCCTCTCATGGGTTTTGTAACCCCCGCCCCGAAATCCAGCCTTCCACTTAAACGGAGCTCTCGGCGTGCCTCGTGTCCGCCCAGTGCTCAGATTCCCGGAGGCCATTGTGAGCTCGCCCTTCCCTATCTCGAACGAACTTCCCTTGCTGCTGCTTGCTCGATATATTGCTGAAGCCTCTTGACGGTATGTCCAATTGTTCGTCCGCCCAAATGCACTTCCTGTTATAGGGTCCAAGGATCCGCCGCCCAAGAACCAAGTCCGCAACGGTCCGGCTTTCATTGTCTCTCGTTCATCCCTTTATCAAGCAGATCATTCTCAGCCCATTTTAGGCCGGGCTGAGGTAGCCACCGACCTCGCGCGATGGTGAAGCTTTCTTCGCAGCATTTCTCTTGTTTGTCGCGACATCTTTTTACTCTTTTCCGATGTCTTATAGGCCACAAATGCGGCCGCCTCATCTCGATCTTCATATTTGCTCGGAATTCTGGTGTCTCATTTTTCACATAATTGATTGAGTTCTTTCTTCCAATTCCTGAATAGTTCCCATCTTCTTAAGAGCAAAAGACTTGATTAATGGCTCATTACTAGCTTCTCCGGATCATCCTCTAGCGGTAGGGTAAAATTTGACTTCAAAGCTCACCAAAGATCATTTTTCTGCATATCGCTGACATAAGACACCGTGGTCTTCGTTTAGGCTTATACCATTGGTGGATGCTGATCGATCTTGTCCCTAACCGTAACCCCCGCATTGAGCAAGTAATTCTTTTTCCGGGTAGGGTTCAATCGGGTTGGCGTCAGCGATTTGTATGATCTCAAACTTTTCATCCGAGCTCAACTTTTTCTTCGGCCTCGCCTTTTGGGTTGTGCTCGATCCAAGGGCTAGAAAAAGAACAAAGACTTAGAGCACTAATATGTACATACCAAAACAATGAATGCATCAATTAGCTAGTCGCACATGCTTAACTAATATATATACCGCCGACTCGGCTTGGTGATCACCGAGTCGCCCTCACGGTTAACTTCACCCTCCTTCTTGCACCGCATTGGGTCATCGGAGCCATGTAAATCATAGCCAGCTGCTTCACCCTCTCCTTCCAGACCATCGTTGTCGCGGAGAAACATCAACTAACGACGGCATCACTTCCTTGTGCGATTATGTCCCTCAACAACACTTCTGTGCTTCGCTCCTGGGGTGTCCATAGTTTCTACAAATATTTACAACATGGCAATTATTATTCAAACATGACAGATATGGATATATTAGTGGCAAACGAGAACTAGCTAGCTAATCACAATAAGGAATCATATTAGGGCCTCGACGCTGCTTCTAGGGTTTGGGTGGCCTCGACAACGCTTCAAGGTTTAGGGGTGGCCCGAGAACGCTTCAAGGAGGGTGTAATATCGCACCCCCCACGTGTTGAAGCTATCGAGGGGTCATGCTGAACACTACATCTATGTCCCACAAGTGACGTATCGACGCCCGCTGTAGGGTAGAGGGTCGGGATCGCCGAGCGTGTCGAGGGTCAAGGGTCGAGGATCGCGAGGGTCGGGAGGCTTAGTGTCAGCGCGATTCAAAGTTCATGTCTTCACAGGCTAGTATAGTGCATGATGGCAAAGTTCTGAGTTCTATAGATAATTCGCTTTTGGTACAAAGTTCAGCAAGAACCTTCCAATATCGCTATTTGAAAGGCCTTACGCGATTCGCATAAAAAGGCAAATTATCCTATCCGGACTCCATTCCTCATCAACTTTGGAGGACTTCACCATCATGCCATGGTTACTTCCGCTAATGATGAAGCCATGGATTTCTTCAATACTTTGACACTATAGGAACCTCGACTGAAACCTTCAATTGACCTTAATCTAACTCCTCGACCTCTACCCTAGTTCCCGAATTCTAACCCTCGGCGATCCTCGACACCCTGCTATATCGACAACGATGCATATACATATATATGGGAAAATAATGTTATCGGGGGGGTATCGGCATTCCCCCGTGTCGAAGTTTCTTTCTCCTCATTCCTTTCTTTCTTCTTCTCCCTTCTTCTTTCTTCTTATCCTCGAGAAAGGAAAATAAGGAAAAGGAAGAAAAGAGGAAGAAGGAAGAAGGAAGAAGAATAAGAAAAGAAGAAGAAAAGAGGAGAAGAAGAAGAATAGAGGAGAAGAAGAAAAATAGAATTTTTTCTATTTTTCTTCTTCTCCTCTTCTTTCTTCTTTTTCTTCTTCTATTTATTTCTCCTCTTCTTCCTCTCCCTCTTCTTCCCCTTTCTTCTCTTCTTTCCTTTTCCTCTCATTCTTTTCTTCTTCTTAAAATACATGAAGTAGTATTGCCTAATTCATTGTTCATATGAATATACAAACATTTGCATACTTAAAATAATTAATATCACCAAAAAAATCTATGAACAGAAAAAATCCTAATTTTTCTAAAAACTATCTTTTCATTGTTCACACACACATATACATTATAGCCACATACACATATACGCCACCTATGAACAAAAAAATTAAAACATAAAAAAAACAGAGCATAAAAATAAAAAAGAGCTTAAACATTATATATATATATGAAAAAATTAAAGAAATAAAAAAAGAGCCTGGCGCGGCCAGCGCTGCACAGAAGGAGGCGCTGGCGCTGCTGGGCGGACGGGTGGGGGTGGCGATGGCGACGAGGAGCGGAGCGGCACGGCGAGCCCGTAGCAGGGAGCTCGAGTCTATGGCGGAAGGCCGCGACGGGGCGGATGGGGCAGGGCAGGGCAACGGCAGCACAGGCAAGTGGGCACGGCGACGGCGAGCACGGGCAGGGGCGCGAGCGACGGCGACGCAGAGCACGGGCAGCCCGACAGCGTTGCCGGGCGAAGCTCGGCAGCGGGTGGCATCGCCGAGGCGGGAATCATGGCGAAATCTGAAAAATAAGTTTTGAGCGGCAGTTTGTCTCGGTGGCACCAACTGGATTCGGGCAAGCATTAGTCCCGGTTCATGCCGCCAACGGGACCATGCCTTTAGTCCCGCTGGTGCCACCAACCGACCAAAGGCCTTGTGCTGCCCGCGCTAAAAGTTTAGTCCCACTCAGTTGAGAGCCTCGAGAGTGGTTTATGTTGCTGCCCCACCCTCTCGAGCCCTCTCAACTGCAGGCTTTCGGCCTAATTGCCACTAGCCAGCCTGCACTACTAGAAAAAGGGCTATAGATGGATTGATTAATGGCGCACTGCAAAGATGGTGCCCATTAGAGCAGACCAATGGCACCACCTTCCGATGCTATTATTGTTTAATTACTAATGGCGCACCTTGCAAAGGGTGCGCCATTAGTATCAAATTTTTTAACTAGTGCTACTGTCAAACATACTAATGGCGATCCTGCCCAAGCGCCATTAGTAGTTGAATTACTAATGGCCACTGTGCAGCGCCATTAGTATAGAATTTTTTTGAACTAGTGCGCTTATCCAATTACTAATGGCGATCCTGCTTATGCGCCATTAGTAGTTGGGACTACTAATGGCGCATCTGCAAGAGGTGCGCCATTAGTAAGTGGGCAGCAACAAGATATTTGGGACATCCTCTCTACCCACACACTCACTTTCTTCCCACTTCATTCTCTCCACCTCCTCCTTGTCTCGGTGCCTCCTCTTTTCACCTTATTTCCACCATAGATTCATTCAAATTAAGGGTTAAATTACCTTGTTTTAATAGGTAAGTGGGGAAGCTATATTTAGGCTGTTCTCCTACAACAATGTGCACATGCACTTTTTACGGCCTAGCTAGATCTATGTATGTTCGTGGTGTTGCATATGTTTATGGTGTTGTATGTGTTTGTGTTTGAGGTACCGGTATTTGAAATGCGATAAGCCAATATTTTGTCGGAATGTTGATTCATTTCCGCTTCGCAGAATTTTGGCATTAAGCATTCTTTTGGTCCTATTTTTAGGAAAGTCATGCCAAATTTTTGTTTGGTTCTAAATATCGCTTTTGCTCACTCGCAAAGTAATGATATCCCCGCATTTTGACCGAAGGCATCGTGAATAGGTTTTTGAGGTCCGCAAGGCCGAGATGCTTCAAAAGAACGAGACGGAGATAAGATGTCCGTGTCAAGATGCAAGTCAAGAGCCTTATTGCGGACCCGACTGGCAGGTGCGGGACCACCTGCTGTTATGCGGGTTTCATGGATGGCTATCGTGGCAAGGTGATGAAGATGACTACGACTAAGTCGCCCATGCGGCCGGCAAGAAATGAGGAAGGGCAGCAAGACAACCACCGAGCTCAAGCGGCGAGAAGACTAAGAATCAGAGATGATCACGACCGTGATGCTGTACAAATATTATGTAGAAGATGCAGACATGATGATGAGGAAGATGCCGAGCAGGCGACGGCATGATCATGAAGATGATGATGGCGAGCAGACGACCGACCATCGAAGGCTGGGTGCAGGACCCATATTCAAGAGATTGCTTCGCAGACGGATAACGCAAGAGCTGCCGCCCGAGAGAAAGCCAAGATGGATCAACTTGAGTTAGACGCTTACCCATTGTATGAAGGATGCAGCCCGAGGATACCAAAGTAACGCCATGGCTCGAGATGAAGGTAAAACAAAATGACCGACGATGCTTCGACGAGAATATGTCATTCGCACGAACGCTTCCCAAGGGGAACAAGTGTGCCCCACCAGTTTGAGGAGGCGAAGAAAATCGTGTCCTCTCGATTTATCGCACGTGAAATACCATGTGTGCATGAACAATTGCATCATTTATCGGGACGAGCACGCTGGAGTCTACCATATGTCCGTAAAGCGGCGCCACTCGACACAAGAAGAGGAAGAAAGCTCTAAAAGTGGTGTGGTACTTTCCGATCACCGCCCGCAGCGCTATTTCATGGACCTTAAGGTAAAGAGCTCCGCGCTAAGCACGCCGGATAGGGAGGAGAAGAAGCGAAGCCTAGAATTGGCCCAAAAGCCCGCGATTTAGGTAGAAATGGCAAAACTTGTGTTTTTTCAGAATTTGCTATTTTCCCCATCTCAGCGGGATTTACGCCTGCTTACGTAGTTCGTCTAATCTGAGGCCAAACTTAGGTTCCGCTCATAGGTTTTCCACACTCGCATGTTTTCGCTTTCGCCTTTTCTTATCTTTAGACGCATGCGGTGTTCATAATCGCCTTCTTTCCATCAAGGCCGAGCCATACCATAGAAACATGAACCAGGGCTATTCACGACGCTGCTGTCACTGTCCGTCGGGCACGACATGCAGCGCCGCGGAGGCAAGCGCTCAGGTTGCTGCGTTAGATTTATTGGCGCCGAAAGGGAGATTGGCTGAGCTGGACACAAGGATGCACGCCGCGCAGGTTAAGGAGCGGTAATGGCCGTCCGTCGCCAAGTTTGGCTCGCCATCCTCACCGCCAAGTTTGGCCGCCATCCTCTCCATGCTGGTGATCGACCGCACGGCCGGTAAGTGCTCGCCATGGTGGGCGCGTGATCATGGTCATGTGCCAGGTCGCGAACGCGCAGGGTGCCGGTTCGCATGTCGGGCGCCGCCATCTGGATCATCCCCGCCAGATCTTCCCGGCGAAGATCCGGTCGGCGGGTAGTCGGTGAGCGTGTCGACCACGCCTGGGCTCACCTTCCCGCAGACGCAGACCTTCCTCACCCCGCCTGTGCCGCCTGGCACGCCCACGCTCTCCTACTACGCAGCTCGGGTGGTGGCCCTCACGGCCTTGGTCTTGGTCTTCCTGCCGGAGACCAAGGGCGCCCCTCGAGTCCATGGGCTCCGCCCGGGAGCGCCACTCGTAATCGGAAGAGGTTCGCGGCGACGCCAATGCCGCACAAACCAGCTTCATCTCCGTCAGATCAACATGAGCTTTTGTCCGCTCAACTAATAACCAAACCGTGTGCCAGCGCTCGTTAAAGTTTTATTTAGAAGGCATTCTTCTTCTTCTTGCTTGGACTTGAGTATCTTGTATTGACTGCTGGATGAATTTACATGTTGTTATCATGGATGCTAAATGTCTTTCCTTTTCTTTGACAACTTGGAAATGGGTATGTTATTAATCGTCATGTATATATGTATCATGTTCTTGTGCAATGGAATCTTTCTAATGAAACGCTTGATCACCGAATATCTTCAACATGAGTATTTGTTGGTCAATCAATCATAGTTGACTCAGACCCAAAACATGAGTTCATATATTGTTGGGAACGCTAGAAAATAAAAATTTCTACGCTCACCAAGATCAAAAGCTCTACAAGCAGCACGACGGCGCAGTGGTGGAAGTAGCGTGCTGGCTCTGCAGGGTTTTAAAGCTCACGAGAGGGGAGAGGTGTTAGGAGAGGGCTGCCAGTGAGCAGTGGGTGAGCCTCCCTCCCCTCTTATAGGGCCCTGGGGCGCCGCCCCTAGAGATCCCATCTCAGCAATAGGGGTGGCTTGCCCCAACTCAGTGGGCCCCACCTGTGAGGATCTTGAGAAGAAGTGTCTAGAGGGGGGTGATTAGTCACTAGTACCAATGTTGCAGCTTTTAACTTTTTAGGTTTAAGGAGTTTAGGCACAAGTTTAACATTCACGATACATAACAAGCAAGCATGCAAAGAGTATGTGAGCAGCGGAAAGTAAAGCATGCAACTTGCAAGAATGTAAAGGGAAGGGTTTGAGAATTCAAACTAAATTGGAGACACGGATGTTTTTGTCGTGGTTCCGATAGGTGGTGCTATCGCATATCCACGCTGATGGAGACTTCAACCCACTAAGGGTAACGGTTATGCCGAGTCCACGGAGGGCTCCACCCACAAGGGTCCACGAAGAAGCAACCTTGTCTATCCCACCATGGCCGCCACCTAAGGACTTGCCACTAGCGGTAGATCTTCACAAGTAGGCGATCTCCTGCCCTTACAAACTCCTTGGTTCAACTCCACAATCTTGTCGGAGGCTCCCAAGTGACACCTAGCCAATCTAGGAGACACCACCTCCAAGAAGTAACAAATGGTGTGTTGATGATGAACCTTGCTCTTGTGCTTCAAATGATAGTTCCCCAACACTCAACTCTCTCTCATAGGATTTGGATCTGTGGAAAGAGTGGGAAAGCAACTTGGGAAGGCTAGAGATCAAGATTCTGTGGTTGAAATGGAATATCTTGGCCTCAACACATGAGTAGGTAGTTCTCTCTCGAAATAGGATGATGAAGTAGGCTTGTTCCATGGCCCAATGAAGAGGGAGGTGGAGGTATATAGCCTCCATAATAAAACAACTGCTACACAATTTACTAAACTAGGGACCGAATCATCAAACCTCGGCCTGACCGATTTAGCAAACCTAGTGACCGTTAGGGTTTTCGGGACCGGGATATGAAACTCGGTAGGGTTAGGGAGGCATAACGTATCTGGTGAGACTGACACAAATTGGTGGACCGATTTTGGTAATTAGCTAACCAGAGAGTTGGTCGTGCAAACTTGATGGACCGACACTCAAACTCGTGAGACCGAATTTGGTAATAAGTTAACCGAGAGTTTGCATTGTCTCTGTAGTACTGACATAATGAACCTCGGTGAGACCGATTTTGTAATGGACATGTGAGAGAGATTAATCCCATCTCGTGAGACTGAGATCCCTATTGAAACCGATTTGCCTAGGGTTTGTGGCAAGCTATGACATCCGAACCCGTGCTTTAATAGAAAGAATCTGGAATGAGTTTGACTTTAGGTTTAGGTCATATGTGGATGTGAAAAGTAGTGGAGGGTTTTGGAGCATATCACTAAGCGCATGAAGCAAGAGGCTCATTACAACACCTCATCCTTCTTGATAGTATTGGCTTTTCCTATAGACTCAATGTGATCTTGGATCACTAAATGTAAAATAGAGTCTTGAGCTTGAAGCTTGAGCCAACTTTGTCCTTAGCATCTTGAAGGGGTTCCCATCCTTAGTCCATGCCACTCCATTGTTGAACTTATCTGAAACATACTAGATAAAAGTGTTAGTCCATCAAGAGATATGTTGACATTAATTACCAAAACCACCTAGGGAGCACTTGTGCTTTCAATCTTCCCTTTGGTAATTGACGGCAACATACATCAAAGCGTTAGACAAAGATATAAAGAATAGCAAGTAAAGCTTTGGAAAGACATGTAACAAGCATAGGCTTCCCTATATGTATGCAATCATGTGAATATGGAATATAGAAGCATGTGAGAGCATAACCATGATAGAGTAGGCAATGTTACATGTATCTTGGCCATATGCATTAGAGCAAAGAATATTCAAGAAAATACCTTCATGCTCATGAGTCCTTCTTAAAAAAAGATGTACATCAGAAGAATTCCTCATACACATGAGTGTGATGCATATACTTACCTTGTAGTCTTGAGTTGGCTTAGGTGGAATGAACCTGCACAAACAAGGTTAGATAACATATGCATCTACCGCCAGAGCAAATGTAAGAAACCACAAGAATACCAAGACTGGGATGACATGTAGAGAGTACTGGTACCACATTGGATTAGACATGTCCCAAGAGTAAAGATATGCAATGAATTTAAATGATTCTTTCCCTTAGATGTCTTGCTCCCTGAATCTAGCATGGGATACCGGGAGAAGATAGGGAACAGTAAAATCAGAGCTGAAAGATATAAATGAATAGAGCTAATGCAAATAAGACATGAACATGTCTTTCCCCCAAAAAGACATGTGGCATCTCTCCTCTTGAACATCAAGCATCTGGATCCTTGAGAAAACTTTTACTTGAGTATTCTCTGAGATCTTTTCCCCAATACTCTCTCCTTTGAAGTGATAAGCTTTGATGTGATCTCTCTCTCCCCTTGACATTAATTTCCAAGAAGGGTCTGGAATTTGTTGTGAATGGGTTTGGTCCTTGAGTCACAACACAAAGCACTGGATAAACTTGTGATGCTTGTAGAGGACAAGATTCATTGAGTGGAGCTGGATTTAGAAGAAACACAGAATAAGTGGCAAAACTGTTTTCCTGTTGGGAAATCGTGGCACCGAGTGGTATGCTTGGATGTATCGAAGGATTCGTGGACGAAAACAACAAATCGGTGAAAAACCGAATCGAGAAAACACTTGTCACCTCAGCTCACTAAACTAGTAAGATCTCACAAAGATTTGCAAGGAATTTACTGAATGATATGCAATGAATTGATGCAAGAAATGCAGAGCAAATGAAAAGAAAAGAAAGAAGTATGAAGTTTTTTTGAAAGGGGAAACAAATATGCATGAGACAAATGCAAAAACACAGAAAACAACGAGAGAACTTATCTAGAGATGGTGGCGATAAAGTCACCTATGTTAGAGTATATTGACTTAGGAGTCAAGTGAGATCACTTGATCATAGGTCACACTCATCGCTTAAGCTCAAAATGGGTTACCATTTTTGTTTAACATCTTGATGTATTCACATCTTGTTGAGTTGCTTTAGCTCATGACTTGAGTAAAGCTCTCTAAGATGGAATAGTACATTGGTTGGTGGTGTTGACCATGTAGTTGAACTTGTGTGGGTTGCTCAAGGTTGATGTAGCTCATCAAGAGTTGGGAGCACCACTTGGAATTTGAGTCCATCTACCTACATGGGTTAGTTCTTGCAAGGAGTAGCACTTGTATATCCAAAATGATAATCATGAAGCTAACATAGAGTTTCGTCAAAGGATATGTTTGAATGATTTCGCTTCCTTGTCTTCAACCACCATTGTGTAGAGACTTGGTGATGTAGAGATTGCTCAAGATGTGAGGATTACAATCTATGGAATTTGATTCAACCAAGTACCTACATGGGTTAGATAATATGCAAGATGAAATATATCCAAGATATAATATCATCATAAGGGAGATATCATGGATTAGTCATAAGCTCATGTCTTGCATGTATCCAACAGAGTTTCTACTCCAAGTTTGAAGCATCAATGATGTTCAATTCTCCTCTCAACCTGCAAAACACTTTCTCATAAAGAGGTTTAGTAAATATATCCGCTAATTGCTTTTCAAAAGTAACATGCTTAAGATTAATGTCACCCTTAGCAACATGATCTTGAATGAAATGATGTCAACTTCAATATGCTTAGTTCGAGAATGTTGTACGGATTATGACCAATTTTGATAGCACTTTCATTGTCACAAAGCAATGGAACATGTTTCACATATATCCCATAATCTTTAAGAGTTTGGGTCATCCAAAGTAATTGAGCACAACATGAACCAGCTGCAATGTACTTCGCTGCAGATAAGGATACCGAGTTTTGTTTCTTGGAGGACCAAGACACAAGAGATCTACCAAAAATTAACAAGTACCAAGTGGACTTTCTATCAACCTTTTCTTCGGCATAGTCCGAGTCGGAGTAGCCAACAAGATCGAAGAGGCCCTCTTAGGATACCAAATGCCAAAATTTGTTGTATGAATTAAGTTTCTCACTATCCTTTTACGGCCTTAAGATGACATTCTTTAGAGCAGCTTGATATCTTGCACACATGCACACACTTAGCATAATATCGGGACGTGAAGCATAGGTATAACAATGATCCAATCATAGAGCGATAAACCTTTTGATCAACCGTTTACCATCTTTGGTCAAATCAAGATGTCCACTAGTAGGCATGGGTGTAGACATACCTTGCACTCTTGCATATTGAACTTTTGAATAAATCCTTAGTGTACTTCGCTTGAGATACAAAAGTACCTTCCTTAGTTTTCTTGATTTGCAACCAAGAAGAATTTGAGTTCACTCATCATTGACATCTCAAACTTCCCACATTAGTTTTCCAAACTGTCACTAAAGTGAGGGTTAGTTGATCCAAATATGATATCATCAACATAAATTTGGCATACAAATATTCTCCATTAACCCTTTTAGTAAAAAGTGGAATCAATTTTCCCAATTTCAAAGCCTTTTCAAGAAGAAACTTGATCAAGCATTTATACCATGCTATAGGAGCTTGTTTAAGACCATAAAGGGCTTTGTGAAGTTTGTAAACATGATTTGGTTTCTTAGGATTGACAAAGCCGAGGTTGTTTAACATAAACTTCCTCCTGTATTTCACCATTTAGAAAACACTTTTAATGTCCATTTGGTACAAGGTGATATTATGGTGATTAGCATAGGCAAGTAAGATGCTAATGGATTCAAGTCTAGCAACGGAGCATAAGTCTCACCATAGTCCATACCTTCGACTTGTGTGTAGCCTTGGCACTAGACGGCTTTGTTGAACTACTTGTCCATCTTCATCTTGCTTGTTGTGAAACACCCATTTGGTACCAATGATGTTGTGGTTGTTGTGGGCTTCTCAACCAATGTCCAAACTTGGTTTCTCTCAAAGTTGTGTAGCTCTTCATGCATAGCATTTATCCAACCGGATCTTCCAATGCTTCTTCGACCTTCATAGGTTCAATGCTAGAGATGAAAGAATAGTTTTCACAAAAGTTAGCTAAACGAAGTTTTAGAGCGAGTGATTCTCCCAGCTTGAATATCATTGTAGATTTGCTCGATGGGATGGTCTTTAGAAATTCTTTCTCAACTCGTGAAAGCTTTTGCTTGGGTCTCGCTGAACATCTTCTTCATCTTGCTCTTCTTCTTCTTGATCTTCTTCATTGTTGGCGCTTGTCGCTTTTGTCGTGGTGGAGAAGGAGGTTGTTGACGCTCGTGATGTTCTTCCTCGCTTTCTTCATCTTGGTGTGTTCCACTTGTGGATGCTTCCGTATCAACTCTTGGTTCACCTTGTCGTGATGTAGAAGCTTCCACTTGGACGACGGTACTCTCCTTCACCTCCGCTGACAGACCTTGCCAATAGACAAGTCTTGGATTGCTTCAAGGGTCTTTGTCTCCTACATCAATTGGCAATTGCTCTACTTGCAAGCCGTTAGATTCATCAACTCACATCTACCGCCCTTCAACCTTTCGGTGAAATTGTTGTAGACACGTAAGTGTGAGAGTTTGAGCCATAACCTAGTAGGAAACCTTCATGAGACTTAGGAGCAAACTTTGAACGACGATGCTTATCAAGAATGTAGCACTTTGAGCCAATACTCGAAAGTATCCAACTTGGGGTTTGTTACCGTGAGGAGCTCATATGTTGCCTTGCCGAGTAGCTTGTGAAGATACGTTGATTTGTTGCATGACAAGCTGTCTCAACCGCTTCGCCCAAAAAGTGTTTCAGTAGTCTTGTACTCATCAAGCATCGCTCGCCATTTCGATGAGCGTCTCGTTCTTCCTCTCAACAACTCCATTTTGTTGAGGTGTACGTAGACTTAGAACTCGTGGTGAAACTTCTTCACAAGAAAGGCCCACATTTGCATTCTTGAACTCCGCTCCGTTGTCGCTAACCTTCTTGATCTTCACTTCAAACTGATTTTGGGCCTTCCTAGCAAAGTTTTTGAAGATCTTTTGACCTGCGATTTATCATCGAGAAAGAACACCCACGAAATCTTGAAAAATCATCAACTATAACTAGACCAAAGAATTTCCACCAGGCTTTTGTGTTTGGAACCAAAAAGATCCATATGAAGTACCTCAAGTGGCCTCCTTGTGGTCATGATATTCTTCACGGATGCCTCCTCCAACCTGTTTACCGCCGACAAGCACTCAAAGTCTATCCTTATCAAATATGACATCGTTAACTCCAAGGATATGATTTTAATAAGCTTGTCAAGATTTCTCATGCCAACGTGACCTCGTCATGCCATAACCAACCTTTTGAGGATTTAGTAATTAAGAAAGTTTTAGGTTGTGCCTTTTAGAGAAATCAACAATGTAAAGATCACCCTCACGTGATACCGTAAAGAACATTTTATGATTGTATCGACGAAACACTTGACAATCTACTTCAGAATAGGACATTGAAACCAAATCAGCAAGTCTAGAGACAAGGTAAGTTGTAGCCAAGAGATTCAACGAGCATGACATTCGAATGGAGCTATCATGTGATATGGCCACCTTACCAAGGCCAACCACCTTACCTTTGAGTTGTCACCGAAGTGACATACTTTCGAGGACTATCATTTTCAGCAAGCTCACTTAAACATGTCTTTATCTCCGTCATGTGATCGGTACATCCACCGTCAAGAACCCATTCCTTTCCTCCCGACATATCCCAAACATTTGCAATAAGACCAAATGTCTCATTGCATCATCAAGATCAAGTCATCATCATCCTCATCATAGTATCCATGTTCAACATCGCCATGTGGTGGATCAAGTCCTAGAGAGGGTAATTCGTTAGGAGTGAGTTTGACAATGATCTTGCTTATGAATTCTTATAGCTTCGGAAATAATATCACCAATAATTCCAACATCTCCTTTGGCACGCACAAGGTCGGTAAGTTCAAATAGACGATCACCAAACATAGGATCACTAGTCACTAGTAGAAAAAGGGCCTATAGTCCCGTTGGTGAGGGGTTTTAGTCTCGTTCATGAAAACCGACTAAAGGGTCAGTACTAATGACTCTGATTTTTAGTCCGGTTCAATCCAACTGGGATGTATGGGCTCCACGTGGCCTGTCCAATGAGCCCAGTAGGAATTGGTCCCAAGGTGGCACCAACCGACCAATAGGCATCCACGCGTCAGCATTTCTATGGCTGTGATTTTTGTTTTTTTAAAGGGGGGGTTGGAGGTTTTGGGGGTTAATTTAGGTGTTTCATATTGTGCTATAGCTAGCTAATTAATAGAGAAAAGTGTCCTCTCTTTGTCCGGTTAATCGACGCACGCATTATACATAACAAGATAGAGAGGACTAGCTAGACACGCTTAGCTAGCTAGTAATTAAGCAAATGAAGATCGCCATGAACATATATGCATACAGAGAGTGATATCGACCAATTCCTTCTCCGAGATTGGCTTAACAAGTTCTCGTGATATCTATCCGACACTACCGCTACATATATATACACAATTGTCTTTACAAATATATAATCTCCAACATACGGACGCTGCGGTCCACATAGTATTCTTTGCCTTCAGCGATCACGTGGTCAAGAAAGAATGCCGCCAATTCCTCTTGAATTGCTCGCGATGATCCTGGTGCTAGGAGTTCATCCCGCATCCAAACATCTAATTTTAAGAAAGCGGCAATATATATATATATATATATATATATATATATATATGAATGAATGAAACTCAACACAAATGATGGTAATAAAATAAAATTGTGAATATTTTATTTACGCACTTCATATTGTTTGTCGGAGTAGCCCCCACAACGTGCGTGTGGCGGATGGACCGCAAACGTAGTATCCACAGAAATCATTCCCTTGTTCCTCCCACAACCACTTTACAAGAAACAGAGGTCAATCAACTGATAATTAGCAAGCATGCTAAATGGTATTGATGAAACTAGCGCTGAATCACTAGGAGATGCGGAATATGCTACTATATAGTACTTACTTTCAGGTGTCTAAATTGCAGCTTCGGTAGTCCCGAGCTTTTTGGTGAATTTTCTCCAAGCCCTGCCATACAAAGAAAACAATTACTTGACATCGTAAATGAACAAAGTTGTGATATGGTGGATAATGATCATTTAACTTACTTCGAGCATTTCACCATGTCCGCATACTCCTTGGGATCTTTTCGTGAGTCTAAGACAGCATTACTCCCTTCTCAAGCTTAATCTCTAGGAGAATATAGTGGTAGCGCGCACACATGCATAACTCATCAATATTACATTACTATAACCTGACTAATAAGGAACCGAATATGCCACAAGACAGTAACACTCACTTGAAGTTGTAAGGAAAGAGTATTATATCTTTGTGTTCACTTATTACCAACGACAGCAAGTTGGCCTCGTATTTTTCTTTTAAATTCAACCTCAGATTTATCTATGAGATATGTGTTAATGAACCCAATATCACCCACTTGTCTTTTCTTCAATTCGCCATCTTCAATCTGATAATATAGTGAGGATAATTATAAATACATGCAATGAAAGGGCTGAGTTATATAGAGAGACTTAATGACAGAAGTAGTACTACTTACGTGACAAGAGTGTGTGACCGCTGCTTTATCGAGGGCCAATTGATTGAAAACTGATAGAACTCCTCAAATGGAATAGGCAATAGCTCAATTCCAAGGAGGTCATGCCTTTTAACTCTCACATACAAAGTGCTCCTCCCTGCACTTTTGCAGGTTTTCATGTACCAATCATGCAATCTTCGTGATCATCGCTGATAGAGAACTTTCATCTTGACGAGGCTTCCCGTATCAGATCTTTGTATCTCGCACCTCCAAGAAATCATAATGTACATCGTCGGGCAGGTAATCTGCAGGATTGTTATAATCGCACCATCCTCGGATCGATGATGTCGCTAGCAGGCACCTTGAGCGGGGGGCACGACATTGCCACGAGCCGGGCAATTTGTTTCCAGCTCATCGTTCTTTCATCCTTTGATCACCGATGCATTTCCGACCTCTCCGCCTGCAAATGCCTTTCCAATAATGCGCCATAGTTGCCTTTTCGGGCGGAGACTTGGGTGGTTTTGTCGTAGCAGCCAAGTGCGCTTCGCTTTCACCGATCTCCCCGAGGTGGATGTCTCTTTGCTTTCAACCCTTGAAACCAGTTATCCACTTCGGGTCTCCGCTGATCTTCGCTTTCCTCCCTTCCTTCACGGTAATCTCTCCGAGTCTTCGTGAGAAGGACCGATTTGTACTTCCCGCCTTTTGTACCGCTAGATGCCGGGCAGAGCAGACGAGCGGATGTCTTCTTTTCCTTGCTTACGAGGCGAGGAGAAGGACTACGACGCTACCGGAGCAGCCGGAGCGGCGTATGGTCTCTTCCGCTTCTTGCCGACAGGCGGAGAAGGAGGAGGCTGGCTGCTCGGGCACCAAGCAGGCGGAGAAGGAGGCGGAGTGCCGCCACGCCGGAGAAGGAGCCGCCGAGTGCCCCGATCGCCACCGCCGAGGAGGCGGTGGAGGAGGCGGAGTGCCTAATCGCCGAGGAGGAGGAGGAGGCGGAGGCGCCCACTGAAGGTTGATGAGATCCTTCCGCCATAGGCATGGAGTCTTCGTGAGCGTAACTCAGCCGATACTCCCTTCACCGGTAGGGTGGTCAAGACGAGGTCCTCAAATCCTCCGTTATTTCATCGACCACCATAGTTCATATCCTTCGAATCGGCCGCAGGAAAAGTTGAGTAGGATAAAACAGAGCCAACAGCCGCTTTACCTTCAAATTGCTCCATTGCGCATAAGGTGGCAATTTTCAGCATCCGTGGATAGCATCCACGGATAGCTGGCAGGAGCCGCCAAGGCATGCCGCTCTAGCTGAAGCAGCTCGGTGGAAGCCACGCCGCCTCCGCCGGGTAGAAGCGGGGAAGCTTCGGCAGTTTCGTCGCGATTCCCGCTTCTCGCTCCTCTTCATTCCTCTAGCCCCATTACCCTTTCTGCAGGCCTGCATTTGGCTCTGCTCCAGTTTCTTCCTCCTCTCATGGGTTTTGTAACCCCCGCCCCGAAATCCAGCCTTCCACTTAAACGGAGCTCTCGGCGTGCCTCGTGTCCGCCCAGTGCTCAGATTCCCGGAGGCCATTGTGAGCTCGCCCTTCCCTATCTCGAACGAACTTCCCTTGCTGCTGCTTGCTCGATATATTGCTGAAGCCTCTTGACGGTATGTCCAATTGTTCGTCCGCCCAAATGCACTTCCTGTTATAGGGTCCAAGGATCCGCCGCCCAAGAACCAAGTCCGCAACGGTCCGGCTTTCATTGTCTCTCGTTCATCCCTTTATCAAGCAGATCATTCTCAGCCCATTTTAGGCCGGGCTGAGGTAGCCACCGACCTCGCGCGATGGTGAAGCTTTCTTCGCAGCATTTCTCTTGTTTGTCGCGACATCTTTTTACTCTTTTCCGATGTCTTATAGGCCACAAATGCGGCCGCCTCATCTCGATCTTCATATTTGCTCGGAATTCTGGTGTCTCATTTTTCACATAATTGATTGAGTTCTTTCTTCCAATTCCTGAATAGTTCCCATCTTCTTAAGAGCAAAAGACTTGATTAATGGCTCATTACTAGCTTCTCCGGATCATCCTCTAGCGGTAGGGTAAAATTTGACTTCAAAGCTCACCAAAGATCATTTTTCTGCATATCGCTGACATAAGACACCGTGGTCTTCGTTTAGGCTTATACCATTGGTGGATGCTGATCGATCTTGTCCCTAACCGTAACCCCCGCATTGAGCAAGTAATTCTTTTTCCGGGTAGGGTTCAATCGGGTTGGCGTCAGCGATTTGTATGATCTCAAACTTTTCATCCGAGCTCAACTTTTTCTTCGGCCTCGCCTTTTGGGTTGTGCTCGATCCAAGGGCTAGAAAAAGAACAAAGACTTAGAGCACTAATATGTACATACCAAAACAATGAATGCATCAATTAGCTAGTCGCACATGCTTAACTAATATATATACCGCCGACTCGGCTTGGTGATCACCGAGTCGCCCTCACGGTTAACTTCACCCTCCTTCTTGCACCGCATTGGGTCATCGGAGCCATGTAAATCATAGCCAGCTGCTTCACCCTCTCCTTCCAGACCATCGTTGTCGCGGAGAAACATCAACTAACGACGGCATCACTTCCTTGTGCGATTATGTCCCTCAACAACACTTCTGTGCTTCGCTCCTGGGGTGTCCATAGTTTCTACAAATATTTACAACATGGCAATTATTATTCAAACATGACAGATATGGATATATTAGTGGCAAACGAGAACTAGCTAGCTAATCACAATAAGGAATCATATTAGGGCCTCGACGCTGCTTCTAGGGTTTGGGTGGCCTCGACAACGCTTCAAGGTTTAGGGGTGGCCCGAGAACGCTTCAAGGAGGGTGTAATATCGCACCCCCCACGTGTTGAAGCTATCGAGGGGTCATGCTGAACACTACATCTATGTCCCACAAGTGACGTATCGACGCCCGCTGTAGGGTAGAGGGTCGGGATCGCCGAGCGTGTCGAGGGTCAAGGGTCGAGGATCGCGAGGGTCGGGAGGCTTAGTGTCAGCGCGATTCAAAGTTCATGTCTTCACAGGCTAGTATAGTGCATGATGGCAAAGTTCTGAGTTCTATAGATAATTCGCTTTTGGTACAAAGTTCAGCAAGAACCTTCCAATATCGCTATTTGAAAGGCCTTACGCGATTCGCATAAAAAGGCAAATTATCCTATCCGGACTCCATTCCTCATCAACTTTGGAGGACTTCACCATCATGCCATGGTTACTTCCGCTAATGATGAAGCCATGGATTTCTTCAATACTTTGACACTATAGGAACCTCGACTGAAACCTTCAATTGACCTTAATCTAACTCCTCGACCTCTACCCTAGTTCCCGAATTCTAACCCTCGGCGATCCTCGACACCCTGCTATATCGACAACGATGCATATACATATATATGGGAAAATAATGTTATCGGGGGGGTATCGGCATTCCCCCGTGTCGAAGTTTCTTTCTCCTCATTCCTTTCTTTCTTCTTCTCCCTTCTTCTTTCTTCTTATCCTCGAGAAAGGAAAATAAGGAAAAGGAAGAAAAGAGGAAGAAGGAAGAAGGAAGAAGAATAAGAAAAGAAGAAGAAAAGAGGAGAAGAAGAAGAATAGAGGAGAAGAAGAAAAATAGAATTTTTTCTATTTTTCTTCTTCTCCTCTTCTTTCTTCTTTTTCTTCTTCTATTTATTTCTCCTCTTCTTCCTCTCCCTCTTCTTCCCCTTTCTTCTCTTCTTTCCTTTTCCTCTCATTCTTTTCTTCTTCTTAAAATACATGAAGTAGTATTGCCTAATTCATTGTTCATATGAATATACAAACATTTGCATACTTAAAATAATTAATATCACCAAAAAAATCTATGAACAGAAAAAATCCTAATTTTTCTAAAAACTATCTTTTCATTGTTCACACACACATATACATTATAGCCACATACACATATACGCCACCTATGAACAAAAAAATTAAAACATAAAAAAAACAGAGCATAAAAATAAAAAAGAGCTTAAACATTATATATATATATGAAAAAATTAAAGAAATAAAAAAAGAGCCTGGCGCGGCCAGCGCTGCACAGAAGGAGGCGCTGGCGCTGCTGGGCGGACGGGTGGGGGTGGCGATGGCGACGAGGAGCGGAGCGGCACGGCGAGCCCGTAGCAGGGAGCTCGAGTCTATGGCGGAAGGCCGCGACGGGGCGGATGGGGCAGGGCAGGGCAACGGCAGCACAGGCAAGTGGGCACGGCGACGGCGAGCACGGGCAGGGGCGCGAGCGACGGCGACGCAGAGCACGGGCAGCCCGACAGCGTTGCCGGGCGAAGCTCGGCAGCGGGTGGCATCGCCGAGGCGGGAATCATGGCGAAATCTGAAAAATAAGTTTTGAGCGGCAGTTTGTCTCGGTGGCACCAACTGGATTCGGGCAAGCATTAGTCCCGGTTCATGCCGCCAACGGGACCATGCCTTTAGTCCCGCTGGTGCCACCAACCGACCAAAGGCCTTGTGCTGCCCGCGCTAAAAGTTTAGTCCCACTCAGTTGAGAGCCTCGAGAGTGGTTTATGTTGCTGCCCCACCCTCTCGAGCCCTCTCAACTGCAGGCTTTCGGCCTAATTGCCACTAGCCAGCCTGCACTACTAGAAAAAGGGCTATAGATGGATTGATTAATGGCGCACTGCAAAGATGGTGCCCATTAGAGCAGACCAATGGCACCACCTTCCGATGCTATTATTGTTTAATTACTAATGGCGCACCTTGCAAAGGGTGCGCCATTAGTATCAAATTTTTTAACTAGTGCTACTGTCAAACATACTAATGGCGATCCTGCCCAAGCGCCATTAGTAGTTGAATTACTAATGGCCACTGTGCAGCGCCATTAGTATAGAATTTTTTTGAACTAGTGCGCTTATCCAATTACTAATGGCGATCCTGCTTATGCGCCATTAGTAGTTGGGACTACTAATGGCGCATCTGCAAGAGGTGCGCCATTAGTAAGTGGGCAGCAACAAGATATTTGGGACATCCTCTCTACCCACACACTCACTTTCTTCCCACTTCATTCTCTCCACCTCCTCCTTGTCTCGGTGCCTCCTCTTTTCACCTTATTTCCACCATAGATTCATTCAAATTAAGGGTTAAATTACCTTGTTTTAATAGGTAAGTGGGGAAGCTATATTTAGGCTGTTCTCCTACAACAATGTGCACATGCACTTTTTACGGCCTAGCTAGATCTATGTATGTTCGTGGTGTTGCATATGTTTATGGTGTTGTATGTGTTTGTGTTTGAGGTACCGGTATTTGAAATGCGATAAGCCAATATTTTGTCGGAATGTTGATTCATTTCCGCTTCGCAGAATTTTGGCATTAAGCATTCTTTTGGTCCTATTTTTAGGAAAGTCATGCCAAATTTTTGTTTGGTTCTAAATATCGCTTTTGCTCACTCGCAAAGTAATGATATCCCCGCATTTTGACCGAAGGCATCGTGAATAGGTTTTTGAGGTCCGCAAGGCCGAGATGCTTCAAAAGAACGAGACGGAGATAAGATGTCCGTGTCAAGATGCAAGTCAAGAGCCTTATTGCGGACCCGGACTCGGCAGTGGGGACCACCGCTGATGCGGGGTTTCATGGATGGCTATCGGCAAGGTGATGAAGATGACTACGAAGTCGCCCATGCGGGCCGGCAAGAAATGAGGAAGGGCAGCAAGACAACCACCGAGCTCCGCGGCGAGAAGACAAGAATCCCAGGAGATGATCACGACCGTGATGCTGTACAAATATTATGTAGAAGATGCAGACATGATGATGAGGAAGATGCCGAGCAGGCGACGGCATGATCATGAAGATGATGATGCCGGAGGCAACGACCGACCATCGGGCTGGTGCAGGACCCTCATATTCAAGAGTGCTTCGCGACGGATAACGCAAGAGCTGCCGCCGAGAGAAAGCCAAGATGGATCAACTTGAGTTAGACGCTTACCCATTGTATGAAGGATGCAGCCCAGGATACCCGCCAAAGTAACGCCATGGCTCGAGATGAAGGTAAACACAAAATGACCGACGATGCTTCGACGAGAACATGTCATTCGCACGAACGCCTTCCCAAGGGGAACAAGTGCCCACCAGTTTGAGGAGGCGAAGAAAATCGTGTCCTCTCGATTTATCGCACGTGAAATACCATGTGTGCATGAACAATTGCATCATTTATCGGGACGAGCACGCGGAGTCTACCATATGTCCGTAAAGCGGCGCCACTCGATACAAGAAGAGGAAGAAAGCTCCTCAAAAGTGGTGTGGTACTTTCCGATCACCGCCCGCAGCGCTTATTTCTGGACCCTAAGGTAGAAAGCTCCGCGCTGGCACGCCGGATAGGGAGGAGAAGAAGCGAAGATGACGAAATGATCCGGAGATAGATAAAAAGACAAGATGCTGAGTCACCCTAAGGATGCAGCCGTGGCAAGCGTTGAACTTCAAGACTCGGAATTTGGGAACGATCCAAGGAACATCGTGGCCGGGCGCGAGCACCGATGGAGTCAATCCGCTTGCAGCTAGAGAAGCACATAGCACCTGGCCTGTGTTTGTGTGGATGTACAACCTTCCCTGGTTGTGCATGAAGAGGAAGTACATTCACATGAGTATGCTAATTGAAGGGCCAAACAACCAGGAACGACATCAATCAGATCGGGGCTGCTGAAAGAGGAGCTTGACACGCCTGTGGAAAACGCCAGCCAATACGTGGACGCCGCAGAGAAAGAATATTTCTATGAGAGCCGTGACCGCCACGACGTGCACGATTATCTCGGTTACGGATATCTCAGGGCAGGTAGTCCACGGATTTTCTGGATGCGCATGGATGACACAACGATACACGCCAGATAGAGATCCCGGCTTCGAACCGTGTTCATGGGACATCAAGGTGGCTTCGACGATGACCCGTGGAGGAAACGCAAGGATCTGTTCGATGGTGAAACCGAACCCTCAAAACCCGTACGAGGAGCGGCGAGGAAATAGACAAGCTGTTGAAAATTGGAAAGATCGCCCACCGCCGAAAGAAGCAAAAGGCGCCAGAGCGGAAAGAAGCGAAGGCGCCAGAGCCACTGCTGAAGGTATGGAAAACGAGGTCTGTTTTCTCGACTTGCCTGATCGAAGATCCACCGCAGTGCTCACAGCCTTGATGTCATGCATATCACGAAGAACGCAGCGTAGAGTCTGCTTGGTACCTGCTCAACATGCCGAGAGGACCAAAGATGGCCAAAGCAAGGCAGATTGAAATCAATGGGCATCGCAGGAGCTTCATGCTATATATGATGATGATGATGATGATGATGATGATGATGAGGCGAAGCAGGACACGTAAAGTCGCCGCAAAGGCAAAAGGCCAAGAAGACCGAAATGACTACCCTCCTGCTTCACTCTAAGTCGAGGAGATCGAGCAGTTTTTCACCCGCCTCCTAGGAGTAAAACTTCCCACGGTTACGCTGGAAGATAAGCAGATACCTAGACCCAGCAAGCAGAAGTTCAGGGATGAAGTCTCACGATCGTCACGCGTCGATGACGCAGATATTTCCAGCCAGTAACCGTGGGATCATGGACGCGCACGTCCGCGAAACGCTTATTTGGCCTATGCAACTTCTTCGACGCCATCTCTAAGTCGATTACGGAGGCAACCGGGCTACAGGAAGAGATCGTGGTGATACTATGCGAGCTTGAGATGTACTTCCCGCCGCATTCTTCGACGCTATGGTGCATCCGCTGGTCCATATAGTGGAGGATATCATCCAACTCGGCCGACGCTCTGCACAGATGATGCCGCTCGAAGGATGAATGGTGTCATCAAAGGATACGTCGCAACATGTCACGCCCGAAGGAAGCATAGCCAGGGCTTTCAATCAAGAGTGCATCTCCTACGCATCGAATTCTAGGCATCGAGAACCCCGCTGGTCTGTCTCGTTAATCAGCACCTCGCTCGCTGATGGGGTCACCGTGAGGGTCGCCGCAAATGCATGTCGACTTCGAGGGTCGACACCGACTTTGAAAGAGCAAACCTAGTCGCGCCACAACACATAGACGGGTCGATCCTTGGTAGAGCACAAACCTTTATTAAAAAGACGACAATGACCGAGGCCACAGAGGACGGACGGAGATACACTCAAAGAGCACAACTCATGTTTCACGATTGGTTCAAGCATAAGTCATACCTTTTACATGAGGATTCTTCCATGAAGAACAAATCATATTCGCCTTTGTGTGGCGCCGAGCACAACCTTGATGACCTATGAGGCGATTTATATCAACGGCTACACATTCTACAACCGGCCAAGGACATGAAGAGCGATGGTTATCGTAACTGTAACGTGGAACCTACACCGAACGCAAGGACAGATACTACTAAGGATCGAGGAGATCTGGGAGCTGAGCTACGCTGAGAGAAGGTCCCGATGTTCCGTCGATGGGCCAAGAACGCTATAAAAGAAGACCGTATTTCACCACCATGGTTATACCCGGTTAATCCAAGATCATGGGCAAACGCCACCGCAAAAATGAGCCATGGGTACCGCTTCCTGGACCAATGCTTTTCATTACCGACCCGCCAAAGCCTTCAGTTGTCATGAGGAGAGGCAAAGGAAGATCATCGAATGGATGGAGTAGCCAATGAGCAAGACTTGACAAGCACGGCGACCCGAGGATCGAACATGACGACGATGATGAAGTAGCAGATACACCACAAGAAGAAGCAGGACCACCCTACCTAAAGGACGCTCCACGAAGAACTCCATTTATGTAAAAAGAAGGGCAAGAAGATTGTGAACAGATAGCTAAGATCGATTGTATTTAAATCGTAGCCTTCATTTCGATTGTATTTCATGGGTACTTTTTGAACTATCATGAATATTTTAAATTTCATGGACACTGATCTCGATCCCCTCCATCTCGACTCGCATCCCACTCCGCCAGATCCGTCCCCTCACGCCAGTCCACAAGAGACTGCCTAGAGATAAAAAATAAGTATCAAACAGCTTTTAAATGCTATGTTTTAAAAAATATTATGTTATTATTTAAACAATTTGAACATATTTAAACACAAATAAGTATCAAACAGCTTTTTAAATGCTAAAAAATTTGTGGAGCCCACTCGATCCCTCCATCTCGATCGCTATCCCACCTGCCAGATCCGTCCGCCGAGCACCCTCAGTCCACCGCCGCCGCCGACTTCGCACCTCGATTCCCTACTCAACCGCCACACCCCGCACCTCGATTCCCTACTCAACTGCCAATTTCTGCACTCACAGACCTTATAAAAAAATAAGTATCAAACAGCTTTTTAAATGCTACTGTCTTATAAAAATATTACTATTATTTAAACAAGTTTGAACATATTTAAACATAAATAAGTATCAAACAACTTTTAAATGCTAATTTTTTTTGTGGAGCTTGGGAGTCGAACCAGGACCCCCTGTGTGAGAACTGCTGTCGACAACGAGCTAGTAGAGGGCTTGATGTGGATAAGTTCGTAGTACATAACCTGTTGGCCTGTTGAATACTAATGGCGACCACGTGAGGTGCGCCATTAGTATGATAATGGCGCACCACGGAGGTGCGCCATTAGTATTGTGCCCGATCCCCTGCCCTCCCCTTCGCCTCCGATCCCCCTTCTCCTCGCCAGCCTCTCCTTCGATCCACTCTCGCCGCTGTTCTCGACCATCGCCGCTCCGCCTCGCCTCTCCCTCCCGCTCTCGCTTTCCTCTCTCGCTCTGGCCTCGACGCTCACTGCCCCGCCACTGACGCTGCCTCATTACCGACGCTGATCCCGCCACCGACGCAGCTCTGACGCCTCGACGCTGACTCTCATGACGCATTGACGCGACTCGGCACTCGACGCCGCCTCGACGCCTTCCGCTGACGCTGTCTTACCGCCTGACCTGACCGCCTGACGCCTGCTCCCACTGACCTCTGGCCTGACACGCTGACGCGACTCGGCCCTGGACGCCTGCCCACACCACAGCTGAGCACCACCACCCCCCGTGAGCTCCCTCCTCCCTCCCTCCTCCTCATTTTCTTGTTAACCTGAGAAAGACAAGGAGGATGCTCTTGTGGGCCATGTAAACCTTGTTAATCCTAGGCAATTTTCCTAGTGACCATAATTAACATACACATTTGTCCTTGGCACATCACTGTAAAAAATAGGAAGTTCAATTACCCATCTCATTTACACAACATACTCTCATTTTTAGTCAAACTATCATTCTCCACCCACTAGGAAAAAATGATCTAACCAATTTATAACTGATTTTCATGTCAATTTTATTGTGCATATTAGCAAATATAATTTAGTTAGTTTGAAAAAGAACTAGAAAAAGGCAGATGATCAATGACAGGCACAACCAATCTAGTATCCTTGTCACTTTGTTATTTGTTGGGTGTAGAAAAGTCGACATCGCAACCTTTATTCGTTAAGCCTTTATGTCACCATGGTGACTATATATCCCGATTGAATGACTTCAGAGTGTGAATCTTACCTCATTGTTGTAAACGTTGATATTTTTGTGTAAATAAAGGCTGGAGTGCTGGACTTAAGCATCTGCATGGTGTAGTTCTGAAGGCCGCATTTTCGTTTTTCGTTATGATCGATGCCTTGTTGTGTAGCAACTCAAGGATGCTCTAGCTAGCTACCTGTAATGTAGGATCTTGTTGGCCGATTTGGCATTTGCCTGTACGCTGTAGGTACCAATTCTATTTAGGTGCCACACCAAGTGCTCTCCGATAGCTTTAAGCTATTTAGGTGCCTTAACTCACTTTTGTGCATTCATTTCTCTTGTCTACATGTAAGCGCATGATTTACTTTTCATCGATGTCTTTGTGAATCTTTTCCTAAATTCAGAGCTGTTTCAAGGTATCTTTGTTTGCTACTCAAATTCTTAAGCTCACATAGATCGTTGTTCTTTTTTTAGACAGTTTCGCCGTGTGTGTCGAGAAGTTATAGTGCTATTGATATATAAATGAACTAGAAATTTATATTTAGAAAAAAAGCAGCAATATTCTCCTTGTGTAATACAATTTGGTCAAGATATATGCTGAGACAAATAGGGAAAGTAGAGAAGAACGGCGATGTTTGTTGCTACCTCGTGAAAAACTGCACTGGATGTGTGTGTTCACCAAATATAAGTATCACTTGATTGATAATACCATATGTTCCATTTTATTCCCTAGCAACTCATGGCACCTAACTAGTCTCTACAATGTATAGAACTAACTATCAATTTAGTAACTCCTTCGTCAGATATATGAAGCATATTTTGATTACCCAGACTATGCTTTACTATGCTATATAGCTTATGTGATGAGGAGATCACAAAAAAATAAGTACTCCTCCGTAAACTATGGCTTAGGAGCTACAAAATCACAATGAAAAGCAAGTACTTTGAATACTTAATTCACCATGAGGTGCCAAAGTTAATTTCAGATATGACACTGTTTGGACATTAATTTGAGTAGATGAACATTTTGTGGTTCTGCTAGGACTTGCTCCAGATTTTTAACCCTAGATTTCTTTTTTTAGTTCTTTTCTTACAGAAAATTTATCAAATTCAGAACTTGGAATAACCTGTGGACTGACTTTTGTGATCTCCTACTCCTGAATTTTCATGTCATTGTGCAAGCTGCTGACATGGCCATTTTTATTCTGTTTTGATGGAGCTGGGTGTGTTGTTTCGTACTACTACAACCTATTTTGAAGTGATGATCTTATCTTAGCTGTATTTGAACCGGTAGCTATGTATTACTTGTGATGATGATGCTGCTAAGCCTGTACTACTTGTGATGATGTTGCTGCTGTACTACTTGTGATGCTGCTGCTAGTTGTGATTTTGTCAAGTGATGTTGCTGCTACTTGTGATCTTCTAAAATGACCCTTTCTCCTGAAACGTTGATTATTTTCGCTTGTTGAGAATGGACTTCAGGTCAAGAAAATTAGCAAAGGTCATGCCCAATTTTCTTGACCTAGAAGGTGCCCGATTCTCAACCGAAATAAAATTAATTTGCTTTAGTGGTTGGATTAGTTTAGTATTTTATTCACACACTGCACACCCTTGCTTGACATGTGTTTGAACACCTCATGTGTAGTAAAAGTAATTACAGATACACTCACCCACATAAGTATTCAGCACAATGAAAAATAGTACAAATTAAGGAAAGGCAATACCATTTCAGACGCTTGTCTTTAAAAAGAAGAGTGAACTTTCTAGACACACCCTCAAGAACTAGGTTACCCCGAGAACGTGGACTTGGACCTTAGCAACAACACACTAACAGGTTCTATCCCAAAACACCTAGGCAATATCACAAACATCTCTCAATTGTTCCTTGACAATAACCAACTTTTGGCGACATTCCTCGAGAATTAGGTTATTTGGTCAACTTAGAGATCTTGTTCCTTGACAATAACCAACTTTTGACCAAACTTTGTTTCTATTTAGAGAGAAACATGGCCCACAACGATGAGGCCGGGTTCGGGCAAGGCATTCTGGAGCTGTCCCAGAGATGGAGGAACAACCTCACTTGTATGAGGTCCGCCCTTCCCACCGATCCCGAGACCACGGATGGTGCCGCCGATGACTACACCGATGCCACCACCGATGAAAGCCGAGGATGCCAACGATGATGGCGCATTTACAGATGGCAGCCAACCAAGAGGCAACGGAAGGATCGACGCTCATCGTGTTCGCACCTCAAGGAGGAAGTTATCAAGTGGACTCCAACGGAATCCAACGGCGCTCGAACGAATAGTCCGTCAGCTCGGGTGCATTGTCCGGAGCACCGCCTCGATCAACACCGAGAACCCGAGGCATCCCGACCGAGGGAAGCGCAACCTCCTCTTCGGCTGCACGAACGACAAGTTCCCCGCTGAATTTGAAAACACAAGCCTCAAAGGAATAAAGTGAACAATGCTGCCTCACGAAGATGAGCAAGGCCCTGTCTACTTGGAAAAGCAATGAAGAGAATGATCGAGAAAGGTGAGAGTTATCAAGATCAAGGAGAAAAATCCTTCGATCACCAAGATGACTACAACGACTTCAAGATCAATTGCTCGAAACCGCAAGCTCCCAATCAAGTGAGTGGGGAAAAAATGCGGAGCTGAACATAGGGGAACACACACTGTCCCGGCGGTTACAGAGTGGCGGAGCCTATATGGGACAAGGAGGAGGCGACTGCGGCCGAGCAAGGCCTACCGCCTCTTCGATACATACGGTGACAAGCAGACCAGAACTTTGTCGTGGCCCGCACAAGAAGGACCCAAAACAAAGGAGCTTACCACGGATCCCAAGACCAGGCAGCTTGAGCTTGTTCTCGGAATACACCGCCAGTAATTAGCTCCATATGGTTGCATTCTAATTAATGAAGCCAATTTCTAAATGGTTCACATTCCTTCCGCAGCGATCGAAGCAAGAGCGCTGGGTCGACTCAGAGCAACCCTTGGGACACCACTCTAAATAGGGGTTGAATGTAATGAAGAAAAGGATAAGCTCAAGAAGTCGACGTCACTGGTCGGTGGCCGGCAAAGGCTTGTCGACAAAATGGGGTCATACTATACCGCTGGTGTGCGGAAGGAGAAAAGACCAGCTCGAAAGCCAGCGCCAGAGGTTCAAGAACTCAAGGTGGCACTGATTCCGGAGATTGTCCAAGAGCAAGTGGAACAACGACTGGAGCGATTTATCACCGCCTTTGTGCCTACTCTTGATCTCGGGTTGATTGCGGCTGGGCCGCTCGATTCCTAGCTTCACGGCCAGCAACTCGTATAATGCGATGGCGGGTTATTGGTGCCCGGCGGAGGCGGCATTGGTGTCTCCGACGCCGCACGGAGCTTAATGCACCTGTGTACGCCGCCGCACCGCAGCAAAGCGCCCTCCGTTAATCGTGACGCATTGCTGGCGGTGCTCTACATTAGCCGAGCTCGACGCCATCATCACGGTAATTAACTCTCTCGCCGAGGACTTCATCTCTGTTTTGATCGGGCATCCCCGACGCCTACATGTTTTCGCAGGGCGCCGCCGACGCTCCGCACTCTCCTCCACTTCGTGAACAACGAAGTTGGTCGATGTCGCCAAGGGCAAAATCGCTCAACCGGCAACCCCTTGTTCCACGGTACCAGATGCCACCCAACTTGTTTAGGGTTCAACTGTTCGGTGCTGCCGCAGCGACGTTACCTCCGAATCGATCTGCCGGGCCGACGATGATGACGTGATGACCTCGCCACCGCCTGAGCTGGCTCGCTGGTCGAAGAGCCGATTCGCTTGGGGCGGGGACACCACCCAAAGACAACACCGCCGGGCCAGGGCGCCAAGTCGCCCCATGGCAAGACCCAAACGGTGCCGACATCCCTATGCCATCGATCCAAACATGCATATGGCACAGATCGAACGACGACGACGCATTTACTATGATACATTTGGCAACGCCGATCAAGATTTTGCCGAGCATGGGTACGATGGCGACTTCATGGGGCCTCTTTCAAGAACCAAACCCAACAAAAGACGTGCGATCTAGCTGCATCATGGAGAAGCTAAGTTGCAACAGCCGCCCCTCTGCTCAGTCTCGTGAGACGCCCACTGCCGACTTCACCGAGCCTCGATAGGCGAGGTGCAAAATATTATCAGCCCCAACACACTCAAGAAGGCGGTCTGTGAGCAAAACTCGGTCCCATTACAGGAGAAGAAGAAGGCACGCAAAAGAAAGACTAAGAAGGGTGCGAGCCAGCCGCACCGAGTACGATCCGTGCTCAGACGGGCCACCTTCACCGCAGGATATCTCGAGGAGGGTGCATGGCGGTAGGGCGATGCTACCGACAAATATGCTCAATGCTGCAACCGTGCTATGCGGAGTCTGCATGATGTTGTTCTTTCTTTGGAGAAGAAGGCGCTTCAGAAGGATGTGGCATACCCGGCCGCGCTAAGTGCCGAGGGCAAGGGCTTTGTGGATAACTCCATCGGGCGACGATCGCCCCGCTTTTGATGACATCCACGCTATGTTGAACCTTCATCCGCTGCACTACACCTTCGCTCGCTATTTTCGCTGAGTATGGAGATGCGGATCATTCGCGACAAGACCCGGACAGATAGTGAATTTCTCCTTCTACGCGCAAGCAAGATCTTGGCAGCGCTGGGACCGCAAGTCGCGAAGTTCTACCAAGGCGCCATTCGCAAACCAAGATAAGGATAACTTCCTCGCCTTACTTTCCCGGTAAGTCCTCCCAACCGCCCGTAAATATGAATTCTTACATTTATCGCTTTTTCTTTAACATTCCGTGTTTTCGCAGGACACACGTGCACGCCATCCTCCTAAGCCCCAAATATTCCATGGCCACGATTTGACCCGGACCGCAAACGTAGACTACACAAATGTCAAGAAGGTTCTTGATGATGTTCTCCCACGCCAAACTGGGGCACCTTCACCAGCCTATTCGTAGCACGGCAAGCACGGTTCTCCCACAATACGAGTCGCGATCAAGCAGCCCCCGGGCGGTCAAGGGTGCCTACTACGCCATCCATCACATGCGGCGATGACGACCATCATCCTTACCGAGTAAACTCCAAGATTGGGCCCATGGTCGGCAATCCAGGACGCGGACCCCGACAAGAATTCTTTCGGATCCAAATGGAGTTTGGGAAATCATCCATCAAGATGTCCTTCGCACTGGGCAGTTCTACTCAAATCAACCGTCCAAGTGACATCGACACAATTTACAAATGCGATGACAACGCCTGTTTTCATGACTCCCACGATAGACCGGGCTTCATCCACGCCCGTCCCTTGAGTCGAGGTTCAGTTCAAACATCGACTCATGTTGTAATTAAACTTTAATGAACTTGTAGTATGTCTTTTTGGTTTAGAGTCGCTCAACTTAGATGTAATCGATGCTATTAATGTCTTGCTTTTCTTCCGATCGCCCTGCATACTTATATTTGCTTATGTATTGTCTGGAATTGGTACTAACGTTGCTTGGCTAGTGCATAATGCCGGCGATGTCGTGGTACAAGGGTAAGGTTCCCTGAGTCTACGATGATGGGAGGAGTGTCGGAGACAGGTTCACCGATTCAGCTAAATAAAGGGTACACCACTAGGGCCGAGGCCGATCTAGATACGCCCGCATCTAGCGGAGAGGGGGGAGCGTTGAGGAACCGGATGAAGACGGTTTCATCGTGATGATGCTCATCGTGATGACCGCAGCTCTTCTATGTGATGGTAGTTTAGATGATCGAATCGACTTGTAATGTGAAGACAAACTCGCTACTCGGGTCCAGACTTGTAATATAATGTTCTATCTTTGTTCGGTCTTTTCAATTCGAGACTAATATGATGAATTGTTTAATTATGATGAATTGTATTCAAAGACTAATCTTCTATTGTATTTGATGAATCTATTGTTGATTGTGTGTCTATATTTTGTCAAATTATACATTTTGTAACCTGTAAAAACAAAAAAAAAAATAAAAACCAATATTCATTTAATGGCGATTAAGATCCCATTAGTATGATAGTGCATACTAATGGCGATTGAGGGCCATTAGTATGCCGTTACTAATGGCATCGAGGTGGTGCGCCATTAGTATGCCAAAGCACTGGAATCCCGGGAGGCATATAATGGGATCAAATAATGGCGCACGTGGTGCCATTAGTATACAGAAAATGGCGCATTGGTGCGCCATTTAAAATTACTAATGGGTATTAATGGCGCACGGATGCGCCATTAATGGCCAAATTAGGTGGCCATTAGTAGTGGTTTTTCTAGTGTGGGCTATTGTTTCCTGGCCTAACTCCCCATGTAGGGTTTTAGTCGATTCGGGTGGGTGTCCAAAGAGGCACTATTTTTCCAGTTTTTTGTTTTGTTTTCGCATTATTATTTATTTTTTATTGTTTTTGCTTTATTTTTTAATTTTTTTGCTTTTAGTTTTAG
>JAHIAM010021042.1:0-18615 GCA_021605205.1 Aegilops longissima | reverse complement strand
CGCCCACCGAACCAAAAGGGACTCGGTCCGCCAGTCCCATAGGTGTTCTGGGGCACGATCACTGCGGTGTACTAGAGTAGGGTACCCTAGTATCCCGAACTGCACGGCAAGCAGCACTCGCAGGCGGGCTTGCCTAGTGACCGCTTAAGTCATCCGCTGCCCTTTGGAGCCATTCAAGAACAAAGATTCAAGACCCCGCAAGAGGAGCTTGCCGGAAGGCCACTCAAGGCACGCAGAAGACAAGACCCCGCAAGAGGAGCTTGCCGGAAGGCTTGGTGAGCGACAAGCTACCGAGCGACAAGGATTCAGCCTGCAAGGTGCTTGCCGCGCAGCAACCTCTTCATCTCCACTCCAGCTCATCCACCAACGTGTCGCCATGGGGCCATTCCAGCGCGTGTCAAGAGGCTGGCAGCCAGCGGGAGCAGCGATAAGCGCGCCGACAAGCTTACCATCGTGGCAAACGGTGGTGCACTTGACGGTCCCTCAAGATCGCTTAGGCGATGTGGACGGCATTTATTGATCTTGTCCCTTGCCGCCGAGTTAGGTATAGAGCACTCGTACACGCATAGTCGGTGTACCAACTATTGTTTTTCCATTTGTACCTCATCTACGCTCACTGTCGGTGACCCCTTGAGCCTATAAAAGGAGGCCCATGTGCAACGTAGAAAGGGTTCGCCATTCGACTCATTCGAGACTACACACTCAAGCTAGGTTTTGTAGCTCTTGTGCTCCCTAGCAAGAACACAATATAATCGCACAAGCAGCAGAGAGTATTATCTCCCGAGAGCTCCGCTGGGTAAACTTCTCGTGCATCGCCGATCGTCTTCAGTGCAATCTCCGCCCACCGAACCAAAAGGGACTCGTCCGCCAGGTCCCATAGGTGTTCGTGGGCACGATCAGCTTCCCGACATCTTTGGCGCGGGCGAACAAAGGCCGCCGAGGGAACCCACGACGCTGCCAAGTCCAAGGACAAGGCGGCGAGACTCAAGCGTCCCGGATACGCATCAGCCCATCTCGGAGGCGCGAGACCGACAACATCATGGTGCTCGTAGCGCCATACGCTCGCTGGGCCAAGATCGAGCCTGGTGGATCCAGAGACGCCAAGAGCAGCAAGGCCAACAAAGTCGGTGCGAAGGGCATCGGTCGCTCGGACGGGATGCTGCTCCTCCTAATGTATTTAGAAGTCCGAGCACATCCCGCCTCGCACCGCTCGCCATTGCCACCCACCACTCAAGCGAAGCTTTGGTGCGAGCTCAATCGCTTCCTGGATTACCCTCCAACGGCCGACAAGGTCGACGTAATGGAGGGCCACCATCCGTAGTCTCATCGGCTTCGCCAACGGCACACTCCGCGCAACCAATCGCATCCTTGCAGCAGCGAGACGACAAGGCACGAGCGCTGGCGACTAAACCTATGGGGTGCAACCACCATGCATTCTCCATCCGAGGTTAAGATCGCCGACTGCCGGATCCACCTCGACAATGACTCCACCGTGCCGCCGATCCACGAGCTCGCCGTGATCAGCGCCAAGTTCTTCAAGAACGGAAAAGAAGACGCCGAACTCGTGATCGAAGGCCAAGAGAAGCGCGCAATCCGACCAGCGCTGGGCCCATCGCCGACATGCAAGCCTTAAGGGAACCAGTGACTTATCAGACGCTGTAGGTTGCCCCTGCTCACTCGTGAGCTGCGGCAAGTCCAAAGGGTCCGACAAGAAAAATTTCGCCGATGTGCCGTAGAAGTATGATGGCAGGACGATCCATCGGAGTTCCTCAAGATCTACACCGTCAGGTGCAAGCTGCGGGGACGAGACGACAAGATCCTCGCCAACTACTTCCCGGTACTCAAGCCCAATGTCGATCTTGGCTCATGCACTTGCTTGACAGTCCATATCTTCTGGCAGATCTATGCCATCAGCTTGTCGGTGTTTCACAGCGCCACAAACCTCATGGCCAAGAGAGTGATCTTCACCGCTCACCCGTAGGAAGGAGAGTCCCGCACAAGTTCATCCAGGATTCAGCCGTGCACTACAACATCCCGTATGTCCACCCCGCCATGTGATCAGCGTTTCATCGTAACATGCGGAACCGCAGGATGAGGGAGGAGATGGCGATGTGCAAAGTCAAGGACGTCAGTGAGCTGTATGCCCTGGCCGACAAATGTGCACGTGCAAGAAGGAAGAAGACTCCTGTGAGAGAATGCGAAGGTGATCCGACAAGGAGGAGACCGCCCAAAAGAAGAGCCGGGCGGAACAATCAAGGAAGAAGAGCAAAGAGGTACTAGTTGTCGAGCAGTCCGCAACGGAGGTGGCGCCAAGAAGGCCAAGGTTGGTGGCTCCGCAAGGAGGTTGCCATCGACATCGACGGCCAGCCTGGGCGGCCACCGACAAGCGTGACAGCTCCAACAAACAAGATCGCAAGATTCACCGCACTAAGGGCCATGACCTCCAGAGCTGCAAGAAAGTCGAGCAGCTTGTTGAACCGCAAAAGGCTGAGTACGAAGCGGAGACAAGGAGAAGGCCTGGAGGGTGCTGGGACAGCTAGCAAGAAGCGACCCGCCGGGAGGAGCGCTGCAAGGCCAAGCAAAGGGCAAGGTGAGACTCTCCCGCGCCGCAAGGATGAAGACGAAGAAGAAGATGAAGATATGGAAGACGATGAAGCTGATGAGCAGGAGTTTCATAAAGCCACGGAGGTCCTCTCAGTGACGGTGGAAGCTTCGCATACCTCACACCGCCAACTCAAGCAATGGATGCGGAGGTTAATGCAGAGAACCATCCGTAGAGTCACGAGACCTCTAAGTGGTCCAAGACGCCTATCATCTTTGATATTGAGGACCACCCGATCGTAATCTGGGTTGTGCTTGCCGATGTTGGTCTCACCAACTATCCGCAACCTCAAAGTCACCAAGATGCTAGTTGACGGCGGGCCGGCTTAAACCTGATCTCATCCGCAGGTCCGTAAGCTTCAGATCCCCGACAACAGCTCAAGAGACTGCACTTTCCAAGGAATCAACCCAGAAGGAGCAAGCCGAAGGGAAGATCACGCTGTTGTAACATTTGGCAGATGAACTGAATTTCAGGATCGAGAGGGTCACATTCGATGTGGCTGATTTCCATTGCCCTACAATGGAATACTTGGTCCATTCAAAGACTCGCCAAGTTCATGGCAGCCTCTCATTACGCATACAACTTGCTCAAGATGCCCGCCCGATAAGTGTTATTTCTGTTCATGGCGACAAGAAAGATGCTCTTATCTCGCCGACAAGATTTACCGGAAGCAAAGAGCATGCATGATAGCAAATCACTTGTCACTCAAGCTCCCTGGGAAGAAGAAGACCACTTTGTCCGCAAGAGCCTCGATGCCCACTCCGCAAGTGCACCTCTTCGAGTGCTACGCTACCGCCGAGGACGCACCATCGAGCTCCACCGCAAGTGCAAGAAGATGATGGCAGCTCCGCCAAGACCAAGAAAGTGCCCGCCAGGAGGACGCAGACCGGTGGTACCTACACCATCGCCACTCACGACCCTAAATAGGAAGGCGAGCTCGTTGTTTCCTCGGCGAATGTCGATGTGTTTGCATGGCAACCGTCTCGACATCCCCGTGTTCCTGTGAAAGTAATTGAGCACCACCTAGCTGTTCGTCCTCATGCGCGCCCGCAAGCAAAAATCAGGAAGGGCAAAGGGAGCGCCAAGAATTCATTGCGAAGAGATCAAGAAACCGGAAGCAGCAGCCTTGTCGAGGAGTGCCCCATCCCACGTGGTTGGCCAATCTCAGTAGTTGTTCGCAAGGCAAATGGGAAATGGAGACTTTGTATTGACTTCACAGATGTTAATAAAGCTTGTCCCAAAGACCCATTTCCTTGCCACGATCGACCAGATTGTTGACTCCACTGCTGGATGTGATCTGCTTTCATTTGATGCATACTGTCGGATATCAATCGATCTTCATGGCGTAAGAGGATGAAGAGAAACCGCATTCATTACACCATGTGGCACATACTGTTCATACGGATGCCTTTCGGTTTGAAGAATGCTGGTTCAACGCTTGCAAGAGTAGTCCATGACTCTTATGAGCCGAAATGAACGAAATGTAGAAGCCTACATGGATGACATAGTGGTCAAAAGCAAGGACAAAGCAACTCGGTTCAAGATTTAGATGAGACCTTTGCAAATCTGCAAGATCAACCTCAAGCTCAACCCCGAGAAGTGCGATTTGGAGTTCCTTCCGCAAGCTTCTCGGTTCTTCGTGTCTCAGGGAATTGAAGCCAATCCCGATAAGATCAAAGCCATTGAGCAGATTGAAGCACCAAAGGCGCAAGGATGTACGAAGACTTGCTTGCATGGGCTGCTTCAAGAGGTTTATCTCTAGGTTCTGTGAGCGCTCGCCATTTTTCAAGGTTTTGAAAAGGCAGGTCCAATGAAATGGACTCGGCGGAGGCTGCGCGCAGACTTAAAGAGGTACCTGTCCTCCACTCCAATACTTGTCGCACCTAGGCTACAAGAGAAGTTGCTGCTATCATAGCGGCAACCAATCAGTGGTTAGTGATGTGTTAGTAGCGAAAGGGAGGCAGATGACGAGCCGCAACCATGGCAGATGCATCCAGATGACAAGGTGGGGCTTCACCACAAACTCGTCCCAACAAGAATGGATTCGCAGGATTGCGAGAAGATGCGAAAGGATGGTGCAGCCTACCTACTTTGTCGGCTCTTCTCAGGGGCTAGGTCAAGGTACGTGTGCGAAATTGCTTTTCGCCTCCTCATGGCCTCGAGAAAGCTGCGCCATTACTTCCAAGCACATGAGATAACATTCGCCACCGCTCACTGAAGACGATATTGCAAAATCCGTAAGCAATGTGCAGGATTGTCGAGTGGGCACTCGAACTGCAAGCTTTGGGCTCAAGTTTGAAAGTACTTCAACTATCCAAAGCAGAGCAATCGGCAGAATTTATAGCGAGTGGACGCCACGCAAGATGAAGAAATTCCGAGACGAGCATCCCGCTAAGGAGGCAAGTAAAGAGTGGCTGATGTACTTTGACGGTGCCTTCGCCGCAAGGCGCCGGTGCGGCAGTGCTTATCGCACCCACCGGAGAGCACCTCAAGTACATAGTCCGATGCACTTTCCCAAGGAGCAAGCAACAAATAATACCGCAGAGTATGAAGGTTTGCTTGCTGGTCTCAGGATTGCAGAGACCTTGGGATCAAGAAGCTCATTGTCGGGTGACTCGCAGCTTGTCGCTCGCCAAGTAAACAAAGATTATCGAGTCCGCTGATGGAAGCCTACGTTGATGAAGTGAGAAAGCTAGAAGAACACTTTGAAGGCTCGCAAATGGAACATGTTCCAAGAGCCCGTAATGATATTGCCGATGGCTCGTCAAAGTGCGCCAGACTCAAGTTACCTCGTGGAACCAGGGATCTTTGTGCTCGTCGACTCAACCAACTGTAACGCCATCAACCGGACGTAACAAGAAGAGGAAGTTGATTTGGCGACTATTTTCCGCAGAGCTACCAAGCCGCCACCAAGAAGGTCCCCAAGATCAACACCGAGAGTGCCGAGGAGCAGTCTGTCCGACAATCCCTGTGGTTTGTTTCGTGAAGCAAATGCTCCGACAAGTTTTGCTCCGCAAGCTTGTCGGGAACATCAAGCTCCGCCGAGCCGCAGGTTCTGCCGTCAACTGATGTTCCGCGCAAGACATGTGCCTTTAGTCCTTGTTGTCGAGCCGCAAGCTCCGCATGGGCACAGCAGATTGTCCATTTCCTTCAAACAGATAACTTCCCAAGAGCAAGAAGAAGCGGAGAGAGTAGCCGCAATGAGTATGTACCAGTTTGTTGACAACATCTTGTACGTAAGAAGACTCAACGGAGTGAAATTGAAGTGTATTCATCGAAGATGGACAGAAGTCTATTGGCAGAGATACATGGAGGCATATGTGGTCACCACATTGCGCAAGAACGCTTGCCGCAAAGTCGCAAGGTTTCTTCGCCGACAGCCTCCGTGATGCAACCGCACAAGCAACTCAAGTGTGAAGCTGCGCGCTCCATTCCAAGCAGATACACCAGCCAGCTCAAGCTCTCCGACGATCCCTTTATCCTCGCCATTTTCGTCCTGGGCTCGACATCCTCGGCCCTTTCCCCGAAGTATCGGGGCTTTGAGTACTTGTACGTCGAATCGACAAGTTCACAAAGTGGCCGGAAGTGGAAGCAGTGAGGAAGGTGACAAAGTACAGCAGCAAGTTCTTCAGTCAATTGTTTGCCATTTTGGGATTCCTAACCGGATCATCACCGGCTAACGGCACACAATTCACGAAGTCGCACCTTCATGCAAGACGCCCAAGATCTTGGCGCCAAGGTCTACTTTGCTTCGCTTTCACCCAAGGAGCAACGGTCAAGCTGAGAGGGCAAACGTCAAGTGCTGCGAGGACTCAAGACCGAATCTTCGACAGCGCGAAGTGCGGAAGAAACTGATTGAGGAGCTGCCGGTGGTTCTTTTGTCGATCGACGACGCCAAATCGAGCCATCGCCAAACACCTTCGCCTTAGTCTATGGAGCAGAGGCAGTTCTCCCCACGGAACTCAGATACGGATCACCTCGAAGTGCTCGCTATGATGAGTTTGAGCAAGAGCAGCTGCGACAAGATGACGCTACGCTCCTTGAGGAGGATCGCCTTCAGGCTGCCGATGAGCTGCTCGTTATCAAAGAAGCTTTAAGGCCGCTACCATAGCCGCAGTTAGTGCCGAAGTTTCGAGGAAGGCGAACCTTGTTCTTCGGCGAGTTTAGTCTCGCCAAGAATTCCAAAAGTTGACGCCAAGTGGGAAGGCCCTTATTGGGTGAAACGAAATCACTAGGCCCGCGTTGTCCGCCTTTGAGACCAAGATGATGCCCGTGAGCAACTCCGAATATAGAGCATCTTCGTAAGTTTTACCTAGCAGGTTGCTCGAACCCTGCTCAAGAACCACCCTTTTGTACAAGTCTTGCCGTTGCATGTAATCCTTTGTACAAAGTCCGAGACCCGTCGCATCAAGAAGCTTCATGTGTTGCGCATAACTTGTCAAATGCATGCTTTCATAATCCTTTATGCATGTGTTATCTAACATTTTGTGCAGCATCCACACCGTAAGCAATAACGAGCCACGAGGCTCCATAACTTTATTTTCTTCTTTCTTCTCAAAAGAAAGGAAGGTTCCTTCCACAAGTTATCCGGGGAGGAGAAGATAATGGGTCCGCCAAGTGTCGCCGAGGAAATATCGCCTTGCCGGAAGCTTAACTACGTAAAAGCTGTTGCCAAAGTTTGAGCAATCAGTTTTAAATTTTAAGTTATGTTCCTCGAACGATAGTACTTTGTATGGAAAACCTCGGCGCCAAGGAACTAACTCAGTAGCTGGTCGCGCCTTACTTTGTTTCGAGTCACCAACAACTTAAGTGAGCTGTAACAGCATACATAAGGTTGTTTGTCTGGAGGCGGCATCGCCAAAGAGGCCGACGTTCAGACTGCAGCCATGCAAAAAGGTGCTCTACCGCAAGTTCCCTAAAAGCGAGGGCACAAACATACAAAGGAAGGAATCAAGTAAAAGAAATAACATTGCAATCGCTGCCTAAGATAGAGTATATTACAAGAATAACTTGCCGCAGATCTAATAAATTGTTCTCCGAACATGGTCTACAGCGACATGGGAAAGATAAGTTTGGCGGCCTAGTCCACGCGTCGCCATCAATCTCTTGACTACCACCCTCGTCCACAATGGTGCGATAAGGGCCTTGAGCGCCTAACGTCAGCAATGGGCGGGGACTTGAGGACGCGGAACCGACGCTGAACTGAAGGCCACCTTCATCAAGACCTTCAAGAGCCCCGCACAGATTTGGCGCGACTCATCAGCCAGCTGCTTTGGGATCTCTTCCGGAGTCGCTGGAGAGCCGCCAACACGCTCTTGAATAACGTTGAGCTTGGCGCTGGGTTGAGATGCCTCGCCGATGGAGTACCCGAGATCCACCATCCCCAGCTCCATCAGCCTTGTCGATGTCGGCGGTTGTATTCACAAGACCTTCGGTCCAGATCATCACGCTCTTCTCGAAGGTGTTGTGGGCGGTCGTATGCTCACAACAGCCTCGTTGGCCTTGATCTTCTCCAACAAACCCGCTTCCCCCTCTTGGCGCCGCCCTCCGCCTCCGCTAAGGTGGTCGCCTTAGCTCAAGATCCGCCTTTGAGTCCTTGGCGGCGCGAGCTTTTGATCTTCTCGCAGACGGCCTGCAACTCGCCAGAGTGTAGGCGCCCTTCGCTCTCGTGCTTCAACGCGGTGACCTCCTCGCCGCTTCTTCAAGGGTGGCCTCCACCTGCGCCACCCGTTTCAACTCCTTCTTGGCGGCTCGCAGCTGCGGCAACGCCCTTTGCCTCCTTGAGAGCTCCGCCAATTGATTGCTCGCGCAAGATCTTCCTCATAGCTATCAAGGTTGATCTTCCCGCGCCAGCTCACCTTCTTGCGCAGATAGCTTCTCGCCGCAAGCCTTGCTGCTCCTTCGACCTCGGCCTTCTCCAGGATGAAGGCCGGGCGCCTCGCCGAAGTTGCTCCTGCCCGCCACGCCCCGGAGAGTTTTTTGTTGGCGCAGCTCTTCACGGCTTCCATGTTCCGCCTCCGCCTCCGCGACAAGTGCTTCCCGACTCCAGTTTAGCTTGCTCGGGCGCGAGAGCGACAAGAGTTTCAAGAAATGCCTTCCTCAGACTCGCCATGCGCTGCTTGGCGCATCAACTAGCGACAGCCCAGCGGAGGCGAGCAGCCTCGTCAAGGTCTCTCGACCGGGCGCCTGAGCTCGACGCCCATGGAAGCTTGATGAAGACACCGCCGCGCCTTCGATAGGCGCTGGCTGGGGCTCTTCGAGCCTGGTGCTGCATCGTGGCGGAGGGATCGGTGGTCGGCGTAGCGCCGGGCGCCTCGCGCCTAAGGGTCGCCAAGACATCACCGCATTCTCCCCACCTTTTGCGCCAAGCAGCCTTGGCGGCTCGCCAGTGACCATCGGCCGCCTCCTCCTCCATGTTGGCGGCGTTGCTTGTTGCCGGGCGTGTCCTCCTCGCCGCAACTCTCGCTCCATCGGCTCTCCGCAGATGGATCTCGATGATCGTAAAAAGAAAGAATAGCCAAGCAAATGTTCGAAAAGAAGAACGAAGAAAAGGAACCCAAGGGAATTTTTCAGCAAGGAGATTACGGTAATGGGATCTGTCGGGGTCTCCACCACCGAGGATCGCCGGCTGCCCCTTGTCGGAGAAACTTCCCTTGTCGAAGAAGCCTCCCTGCGAGAGCGCCCTTGCCGGAGAATTCTCCTTGCGGCGAGTTGAAGCGAGCATGAATTTCGGAGCGACTTCCGGCCCTCCCGATGAAGCTGCTCGCTCCTACACAAATCAACAAGTCGATGTCAAGAAGAAGGAGCACCTATGCACACCTAACCGTAAGAAATAAACCAAATACTTACGCTTGGGGCCAGCGGGGCTGCTCGAGGAAGGGTTGCCGAGTCCGCAAGGGAGTCTCAGACGCGCTCCCCGTCACCACTGGGATCGTCTTCGATGACAACCACCGGGTCTTGTCTCTCTTCGACGCCTCCGAGCCAGCGCCTAAAAAGGAAAGAGTTCAGAATGAAGCAAATCAGATACAAGACAAAGCAGCAAATTGAAGAATTAAGTAACAATGACAAGATCTTACTCATCTTCTTCTTCCTGAGCTGAGAGCGGAGAAGTCGACCGCCTCCGCCTCCAAAGGCGATGAGCTGGAAGAGTAGGCTCCTCGACGCTTGGCAGGTGCGGGAGCCGTGGGTCCCTGAAGGCCCCGCCCAGCTTGTTGGGCGGAGCGCCCTGCTGCAACGGAGCTTGTCTGCTGGAGCTGTCAGCTGGCGCGACGGCGTTGGCTCTGTTCTGCCGCCCCGCCACTTCCCCAGCCTTAGGAGGCGCCTTCTGTGGAGTTGCGGCCTCCGCCACAAGTTATCTGGTGGAGGGAGGCGCCCCGCAGGCCTGCTCGCTCAAGATCGGGCTCGCCTGCCTCCTCGCGCAAACTCCTCTCGATCGGCAAGGCTTGCCGCCGGCTGCCTCTCGCCTCCTCCACGGTGAACTCCAAACACGCCAGGCAGCAGCTGCCGCCCCTCCAACCTTGTGGCAATGCGCACCATCTCTTGCTCGGTGGTGTCGCTGGTGAGCCACCGCCGTCGGCGCGATTGGCACCTCTTCCAAGCCGTCAAGAACTGCCGACGATGTTGCTCAAGGCTTTTTGCCAGGTTGGAACGATCCCATGGGAATCGCACAAGGGCATCATGGCGCGGATGCGGTCAAGAGAAGAATTGTTGCACAAAGGAACACCCTCGGCAACATAAACCACTCGGGTGATCGGGTCATGCTTGAACAACTCCAAGAGCATTGCGTCCAACTTCAAGATGTGAAGTTCCAATTGAGGCCCGGGCGCAACCTCATGATATCTCGCCGGTTTTGGAACTCCCAAGCATGCCTCCTCTCTCTTGCAAGGGAGCGATGGCGCGCGAAGGAAATCTGCGCCAATCGCGCTTCACGGTGAGTCCGCAAGCCTCGAGGCGCAAGATCCGGTCACAACTATCTTCAACCTAGCATCCTCCGCGCCAAGTTGCTCCAATCGCCGCGCAAGACTATGGGAGTTTCGCTGGGCAGTAAGGGCTGTGGTCCTCCTCTACAATCCAACACCAATCGGCTCTCCACTCTTCCCACTTGTCTGCGAGCTCTCCTTCAAGATAGGATCCTTTCTCGCCGATCCCGAGATCCAAGCAATTCCGCAAGTGGCTCTCCTCTCTCAACGCGGGCATGAAGAAGTGGCGGAAAAGGGCTACATTTGGGTGGACTCGACAAAGTTCTCGCAGAGGTGGCTGAAACCGCCATGGTCGAACGGCGTTGGGGGTGAAATCAGAGGCGAAACCCGTAGGTATTCATAACATCGCAGAAGAATTGAAAAGGGCGGCAGAGCCCGCAGAGAAGAAGAGCGCCAAGAAGGGATACCCAACGAAACCTTCTCGGATGCGGCGGCGGAGATCACCTCGCAGCTGGTGCGCCTGCTCCGCGACCTGTAAGAGGTAGTACCTCTCCGCAGCTCCTTTGCGCCGAGCGGGGTCGAAGAGGCCCGCCTTGCGCAGCGCCACGAAGCCGCTGCGCCGGCCGACTTCACGCCTTCCCTTGTCGCATTTCGAGCCATGGCGAGGCGGTGGAGGAGGCCACGCGCTGATGGCGCTGGTGGCGATGGGGAGCGGGCGCTGTCTTCTCCACCAGAGAAAAAGGGGAGCGGCGGTGGTTTTGATGTGACAGCAATGGCAAGGTGGGCGCCTTGCCCTGCTTCTCCCCGCTATAAGGAGGGAGAGGGGCGGACGCCCGCTTTTCCCATTAAAGAAAGCCCCACGATCTTCCCCACGACGCCACGTCCCGCGGTTGTTCATGGGGACGTGGGGTCCGAGCGAGTAACGGCGCGATCTAGGCCGCGTGTCTGCAGACGCTTTTGGGCCTCGGCCCAAAGACTCTCGCACCAGGTGGCCCAGTCCCGGGCTCTGCCGGTGTACTAGAGTAGGGGTACCCTAGTATCCCGAACTCGCACGGGCAGTTGCAGCACCTCTGCAGGCTGCCTAGTGACCACCAAGATCCTCCGTGGTTCCTTTGGAGCCATTCAAGAACAAAGTATTTAACCAAGAAGACAAGACCCGGCAAGAGGAGCTTGCCGGAAGGCCACTCAAGGCACACAGAAGACAAGACCCGGCAAGAGGAGCTTGCCAGAAGGCTTGTGAGCGACAAACTCCCGAAAGCCGACAAGGATTCAGCAGGCAAGGTGCTTGCCGCGCAGCAACCTCTCTCATCTCCGCTCCACTCATCCACCAACGTGTCGCGTGGGCTATTCCAGCGCAGCGTGTCAAGAGGTCGTAGCCAGCGGAGAGCAGCGATAAGCGGCGCCATCGTGGCGCATCGTATGCATTGGCGCCCTAACGGTCTCTTTCCGCACTATTCAAAGCGAATAGACGGGCATTTATTACTCTTGTCCCTTGCCGCGAGTTAGGTATAGTGCATCGTAATCGTCAAGTCGTGTACCAACTACTATTTTTCCATTTGTACTTTCATCTACGCTACACTGTGGTGACCCCTTTGAACCTATAAAAGGAGGCCCATGTGCAACGAGAAAGGGTTCGTTCATTCGACTCATTCGAGAGTACACTCACTCAAGCTAGGTTTTGTAGCTCTCATTGCTCCCTAGCAAGGACACAATACAATCAACCAAGCAGCAAGAGGAGTATTATCTCTCCGAGAGCTCCAGCTGGGTAAACTGCTCGTGTGCATCGCCGATCTGCTCTTCGTGCAATCTCCGCCCCAACCGAACCACAAGGGACTCGGTCCGCCAGTCCCATAGGTGTTCAAGGGTCACGATCAGCCTCCCCGACAAATTACCATAGTATTTTCTTTTTCATTCAGGGACTAGGCATCCCTATTAACCTGCCACACTCTCATGCAATGACAAGTGAATAAACACTCATCGGGAGAATAAAATACCTACCATGGAAAATATTGACACCCCGCTTCAAGAGCTGCATGGGTACACAAAAATGAAATCATTTTGAAAATTAGAGTTGGCACATACAAACTTACTTGGAACGACATGGAACCGACGCACATAGGTAGCTATGGTGGACCCATTTAGCACAACTTTGGGTAGAAGGAATTGGATGCACAAGCAATATTCCCGCTTAGTACAAGGAAGGCTAGCAAATAGATTGAGAAGCAACCAACCAAAATACAAAATGGTCATAAATGAGCATTCACTACTGTGAATCAGCTCCATGGCGCATAACAAAGGTCTTTGCCTCACCATCGGACGGCAAGCATGCCCGCACAAGAAGTTATAATGAGCTTTGCCATCTGCTTTCACAAGGACGGTAAGACATTTGCCGTCACCGGCAGACGGTAAAGAATAGACGTTAGCCACGCTATATGGCTAACGGGAGGCTTTGTCGCTCCCACCGATGGCAAACATGCCTTCGCTTTTGTCGTGTGCCATTTGACGCCAAGAGACACATCATTCCTCCCCGCTTTTGCCATCTCGCCAACCGACAAAGAAACCACTCCCAGTTCTTTTGTCGCCTGCCATGATGGCAAAGTGACCAAATGGGTTAGCTCCTAAGTTGCACATGTCTGCCAGTGGCCACTTTGCCATCGTGGGCTACGCAAAGAGCCCATTGCCTCTCTTTTATTCTGTTTTTCTTATATCCAAGCATTTTTAGCAATATATATATATATATATATATATATATATATATATATATATATATATATATATATATATATATATATATATATATATATATATATATATATCACAGAGCAAGTTTCAAGAAAAACATATGAGATATCCAACACATAAGTTGCATCCATACATACATAGTTCCATCCATACATACATAGTCCCGTCCATACATATTACAATAGTTTCATCCATATAGCAAGTTCCACATTGTTCATCGATACAAAATCAAAACAGAAAGGAAAAACAAGCACTCCATCAATGCAAGCTTCCGTGAAGTGAATGAAATCTTCAAAATGGGAAATAAGAAAGTTAGAAGAAGAAGAGTAGAAGAATAAGAAGAAGAAAATTAAGAAGAAGAAGAAGAAGTATATGGCATTTATGAGCTAACTTAGATAAAATGGATCATTTATGAGCTAACTTAGGTAAAATGGATCATTTTGGAGCTAACTTAGGTAAAATAGGTAACCTAGGTAATTATGCCATTTTTTGAGTTAACTAAGCATATTATGCCATTTTTGACATAAGTAAGCTAAGTATAGGTCATTATTGAGCTAACCTAGATAACTAATCATATTAGAGCTAACTTAAGCTAACTTAGGTCATTTTGGAGCTAATCTTAGGTAAAATGGATCATCTTGGAGCTATGATGACCCACTAGTATAGGAGATCTATCGTAGTCCTTTCGATAAGTAAGATGGTCGAACCCAACGAGGAGCGTATGAAATGATAAGCGGTTTTCAAGAAGGTATTCTCTCAAGCACCGAAATTATCGGTAATGTATAGTTTTGTGATAAGGTAATTTGTAACGGGTAACAAGTAACAAGTAACAAGTGTAAATAAAGTGCGCAAGATGGCCCAATCCTTTTGTAGCAAAGGACAAGCCTGGAAAACTCTTATATAGAGAAAAGCGCTCCCGAGGACACATGGGAATTATTGTCAAGCTAGTTTTCATCACGCTCATATGATTCGGCTCGTACTTTGATAATTTGATATGTGGGTGGACTGGTGCTTGGGTGCTGCTTACTTGGACAAGCATTCCACTTATGATTAACTCCTATTGCAAGCATCCTGAACTACAAAAGAAGTATTAAGGTAAACCTAACCATAGCATGAAACATATGGATCCAAATCAGCCCTCACGAAGCAACACATAAACTAGGGTTTAAGCTTCTGTCACTCTAGCAACCCATCATCTACTTATTACTTCCCAATGCCTTCCTCTAGACCCAAACAATGGTGAAGTGTCATGTAGTCGATGTTCACATAACACCACTAGAGGAAAGACAACATACATCTCATCAAAATATCGAATCTAATACCAAATTCACATGACTACTTATAGCAAGACTTCTCCCATGTCCTCGTGAACAAACGTAACTACTCACAAATCATATTCATGTTCATAATCGAGGGGTATTAATATGCATGTAGGATCTGAACATATGATCTTCCACCAAATAAACCAACTAGCATCAACTACAAGGAGTAATCAACACTACTAGCAACTCACTGTACCAACTGAGGCTTTGGAACAAGATTGGATACAAGAGATGAACTAGGGTTTGAGAGGAGATGGTGCTGGTGAAGATGTTGATGAAGATTGACCCTCCCGATGAGAGGATGTTGGTGATGACGATGACGATGATTTCCTCCCGAGGGAAGTTTCTCGAGAACAGCCCACGGAGCCCTAGATTAGTTCCGCATGGTTCCAGCCTGCTGGGCGGAGTTTCTTCCAAAGCTTGCTTTGATTTTTCAGGTAAAGACCTCATATAGCATAAGATGGGCACCTGAGGCTCGCCAGGGGCCCACGAGGCAGGGGCGCGCCCCACCCTCGTGGTCGTGGTGTGGGCCCTCCGTATTTTCTTCACTCAGATTATTTATTATTTCCAAAATGACTTCCGTGAAGTTTTAGGACTTTTGAGCTGAGAATATGTCTCTAATATTTGCTCCTCTTCCATCTGAATTCCATCCAAGCATTCTCCTCTTCATGTAAACCTTGTAAAATAAGAGAGAATAGGCATAAATATTGTGACATAATGTGTAATAACAACCCATAATGCAATAAATATCGATATAAAAGCATGATGCAAAATGGATGTATCAACTCCCCAAGCTTAGACCTCGCTTGTCCTCAAGCGAAGCCGATAACGATAAATATGTCCACATGTTTAGAGATAGAGGTGTCGATAAAATAAAATACGACATAGGGCATCATGATCATTCTTATAACAACAAATATATGGATATGTCATATGATTTATTATGCTCAAGTAATAATCTATTCACAATGTCAAGTATGAATCGAAACTTCATTGAGAACCAACAAACTATAATCTCATCATTGAGGCAATTGCAATTTATCATAACATCGAAAGAGTCAATATAAGAGCTTTTCAGCAAGTCCACATACTCAACTATCATTTAGTCTTTCACAATTGCTAACACTCACGCAATACTTGTGGTTATGGAGTTTTAATCAGACACAGAGAAAGATAGGGGCTTATAGTTTCGCCTCCCAACCTTTTACCTCAAGGGTAATGTCAACAATAATAGTTCATGCTAACTTACATCAATTGATATATATATATATATATATATATATATATATATATATATATATATATATATATATATATATATATATATATATATATATCGTGATCTTTCCAACACAATGTGCTTGCCAAAGGATAAATGTAAAAAGGAAGGTGAATATCACCATGACTCTTGCATAAGGTAAAAGTAAAAGATAGGCCCTTCGCAGAGGGAAGCAGAGGTTGTCATGCGCTTTCATGGTTGGATGCACGAAATCTTAATGCAAAAGAACGTCACTTTATATTGCCACTTGTGATATGGACCTTTATTATGCAGTCCGTCGCTTTTATTTCTTCCACATCACAAGATCGATAAAGCTTATTTTTCCACACTAATAAATCATACATATTTAGAGAGCAATTTTTATTGCTTGCAACCGATGACAACTTACTTGAAGGATCTTACTCAATCCATAGGTAGATATGGTGGACTCTCATGGCAAAACTAGTTTTGATGGTATTCGGAAGCACAAGTAGCATCTCTACTTGGTGCAAAGAATTGGCTAGCATGAGAGGGAAAGGCAAGCTCAACATGTTGGATGATCCATGACAATATACTTTATTTCAGATATAAGAAAACATAACCCATTAGTTGTCTTCCTTGTCCAACATCAACTCTTTAGCATGTCATATTTTAATGAGTGCTCACAATCATAAAAGATGTCCAAGATAGTATATTTATATGTGAACCTCTCTTTCTTTATTACTTCCTATTAATTGCAACAATGACCAAAACTATGTTTGTCAACTCTCAACAACTTTTAATCATCATACTCTTTATATGTGAAGTCATTACTCTCCATAAGATCAATATGATCTCTTTATTTCTTTTATACTTTATTTTTATTTTATTCCTCAAGATCATAGCAAAATAATCAAGCCCTTGACTCAACACTAATCTTTATTATATATAGCTCACGGACTCGATTACATAGAAGGATCATAAAGCAAAACTCAAAACTAAATCATACTAAAACTTTATTCTACTAGATCAAGATATTACTAAAAGGATCAAACTAAGAAAACGGTAAAGATAGGAGTGTGATGGTGATAGATACCGGGCACCTCCCAAGCTTGGCAGTTGCCAAGGGAGTGCCCATACCCATGTGATTATATCTCTTCTTCGGTGGCTATGTGATATTCTTGGCTATGATACCCCTCAGATACGATTCTCCTCCTCGAGCTTGTTGACTTGCCGCTTAAGATCCATTATTTCTTATGGAGCTTACCTGACGTTAAGCTCCTTGCACCCATGGATGCTGTATAGCTGCAGAGAACAAGTAACACTCCTTTTCATATTTTCATAAGAGAGAAATTTAACATTGGATGGGATGACCGAGTCTGATAGCTAAGCTCAGAGTTCCCCATCGTGAATCCTGCCTGAAACGAAGTAACTTCTTGATCCTCCTCCATGGCATCTATCCTTTCAAATCAGCTAACATCTCTTCCTCCGTTGAGGGCCCAAAGTGATAAGCATCATTGTTCCTCGACCTGGTGCGATGGGACACCCGACTCTCCCCGACCGACTCTTGAGAAGACATCTTGCTCTAATCTGTAGCAGTAAACAGCTCAAACAAAAATAGAGTATATTTATGGAGTACGGTGGTCAAAACCTTGGGAGATTATATAATGAATTTTACCACCAAAGAAGTATCGCAAGAAAACGGAGTCCGGAGAGCACACGAGGTGCCCACGAGGTGGGCGCGCCCCACCCTCGTGGAAGCCTCGTGTCCTTCCCGGACTACTTCTTATTTTCCTATTTTCTTAAATATTCCAAAATGGAGAAAAATTGCCATTAGAACTGTTTTGAGTCGGTTTACTTACTGCTATTCACATACCTATTCCTTTTCGAGTCCAAATGTTCGAAAGTGTCTCTTATGTATTCTCCGGGTTACGGTTTCAATAATATTGGTTTCAACATTTATGGATTACCTCGAGATATAATGTTTGATTCTTTGACCGCTCACCACCTTGTATTTGTGCCTTTGAAGTTGTTGATTTTATGGCACCGAACAATTAGCCTCCTCGATAACGTAAGGACCTTCCCATTTAGAGAGAAGTATTTCCGCAAAAATCTTAAATGAGAGTTGAATAGCAACACATAATCACCTACATTAAACTCACACTTTTGTATCCTTTTGTCATGCCATCTTTTAACTTTTCTTTAAACAATTTGACATTCTCATAGGCTTGGGTTCTCCATTCATCAAGTGAGCTAATGTCGATAACCTCTCTCACCGCAAGTTTGAAATCATAATTGAGCTCTTTAATGGCCCAATATGCCTTATGTTCTAGTTGAGAGGTAAGTGACATGCTTTTCCATAAACCATTTTATACGGGACATACCCATAGGATTTTTATATGCGTCATAGGCCCATAATGCATCATCAAGTTTCTTGGACCAATTCTTTCTAGATCTATTAACGTCTTTTGCAAAATTAATTTGAGCTCTCTATTACTCAATTCTACTTGACCACTAGACTGGGTGATAGGAGATGCAATTCTATGATTAACATCATACTTAGCAAGCATTTTACTAAAGGCACCATGAATAAAATGTGAACCACCATCATCATTAAATATCTAGGGACTCCAAACCTCGAAAAATAACTTTTAAGCATCTTAATAGATGTGTTATGATCAGCACTACTAGTTGGAATAGCTTCTACCCACTTAGTAACATAATCAACATCAACTAAATATGTGTATACCCATTAGAGGAAGGAAACGGTCCCATTAATCAAAGCCCCAAACA